>LBLO01000291.1:0-16533 GCA_004354395.1 Chondrostereum purpureum | reverse complement strand
CTTGCRAYGACCGCTGACGCTCTTTTTTGATAGGCGCCGCATTATCCACGACCAATGTCAGCGCGAGTGAAAAGGTCATCGCTGTCGGGCTCTTCATTATGGTCATCTCTCTYTTGATCTTCCACGTTGTCGCCGTATGCTTCCAYATACGCATAGTCAGGAATCCGACMCAAGAGTCGACGATCGCATTGAAGAACGGTAAATGGATCAATTGGCTGAAGATCCAGTTCCTCCTCTACGGTGCTGCCCAGTTCTTCATTATGCGGGCCCTGTTCAAGGCGATCGGTCTTTTACAACCAGCCGACGGTTTCTTCAGGAGAGAGTATATGTTGTATGCTGTGGATACCTTGCTTATGATAGAGAACATCTTCTTGTTCAACGGTTTCCACCCTGGACGAGTCCTACCGGCGACAAAGACGGTCGGCAGCGCCTCTTCATCAGAGGTATCGGTCTGATACTAGAGATTGTTGTCTTCTTCCCTCTTTCATTGTAGTAGGTAGAGTTACGGGACACATTTGTTTCCCTTTCTAACGGATTTAACTGCTTATGGCCGAGGTTTTGCCATAAATATTCAGGNCCCCCTCATCTACCCCAATCCAGATACATACTACTACTACCCATAGTATTTTCTCGTGTTGAGAACGTTGGTCAGGATCCCAGAAGTATTTAGACCTTCGGCCATCCAATGATACCTTGTCTTTTATTCTTGACTACTCCTTCTGGCGTCAACAGAATTACATCTGTCCTACTTTAGGCTCTAGGAAATTGTGGCATTGTAATATGTCATCGAAGAAAGACTAACCTGGCGCGAACAGTACAAAGTACGGAGACATGTGTCGTAGGATGCGGAGGGCGGAGTTTCATGTCAAAAATAAGACAAAAGGGCGGCTATTTTGCAGTTTAGAATGAAGNCTGCTCTCAGGAAGGGGGNACCAATGACCTAGCAAGAATGAGTTTACGCCATTGTGGAGGTGCATACCAAGTGCAAGGAGGTTTAGCTGCGCTGGTCTTCATGGGCAAGGCTGTGATAAGAATTTTGGACGAGGCGATGGCCCTCACTTTGGGTGGCTCAAGATGATCAAAACGCACCAGCTAGAGACAGGTCTTTTTTCCCTNCTTCCGTTCTCCCTGAGCTCCAACTACCACTGCCACCGCTGATTGTGTATATTCTTGACACGCCAAATCTGACAACGCGTGCAGCCCAACTTGCTATGGATCCATACTCATATGACTCTGACGACGAGATCCCACAAACCGAAGACTACGATGATTACATTGCACATTATCACTCGATGGTGGCCAGTTGGGTCGACTTTGATGAGCAGGTCCGACCGCCCGTCATGTCGGATTTCGCATGGCCACAAGAGCTCAGAGAAGTTGGCGAAATCACTCACGCTGGACGAATTCTGGAACCACGAGAGACTCAGAGGTCGGAATTAACAACTTCACCAAAGATAAAACAGGAAGAGGAACCAACCGTATTCTCTGACGCATTCGCTGCAGTCCAAAAAGCTTCCACAAACAACATAAATTCCAAAGCAAGTCCTTCGACGGACCCTACACATGGACTAGATGCCAACGGGGTGGATTTGATGACCCCAACAGCTCTAATAGACTCGACACCGAAAGAGAGCTCGAATTCTCCAAAAATAAAGCTTGAGGCTGATGCAGAAGTGGAGGGCCAGGASYTGCTTCACGATTTCAAGTTYGGCACGTTCTCCTTCSAACCCTTCAGCNATCCTTTCGGAGGGTTGCCTCGCTGAGGAGATGGCTACTTTTCGTCAAGAAGAGTCGAARTTWTTGGTGATTTATGCTCTAGGAAAACAGTTTTTGTGTTGTAGTATGTATGTAGATAGCAAGACCTGTGATCCAATGAACTTGAATTCACAATTGCTATGTCCAAATAGATCGTACCTTTCAATTGCCCTCTACAAGCCATTTCTCTGAGGTCTCGACTCTTTGGATGGCTTGGACCCAATCTTCCCCACCTGTTCTCTCATACTCTTTTGCGTCGGCCACATCGCCGCTTCCCAATTTCCCGCCATGGAGGTGTACACATCCAGCTAAATCTTCGTCCTCTACCCACCTCAACTCTGCACCTTTTCCACTCTCTAAAGCTGCGCCAGAATCAACTTTGAGCACCCATAACTTTGTAGAATTAGAGAAGAATAAGTTCGCTGTTGTAGGAATGCGAGTTGCATTGGAGAGATGAATAAATCCATCCTTCTTGTCTAATGCACTCAGTGGCAATTCGTCAGGAATTGGACCAGGCGCAGAATCTATGATTTTGTAGATGTATCTTGGGGAAGGGAAGGGCATGTTCAGGCGTGAAATGGAGCTTAGATGAACGTAAGAAGGCAAGGCTTGATAAGGGTAACGCCCCACTGGCGTCGGGGTTTCTTGGTGCCGCAGATCTGAGAGGCTACTCACCATCATTCACTTTCCATTCGTGCATTTTTACATGGTAACTACTACTAGAGTCGCTATACCGTTGTGTTATACGTTGTGAGGTGGAATTGCCAGAGACGGAATCCAGAAGAGGAACGCGTTGTCTTTACTATTTGGTACGTCTTTGAAGGCGCTCTTGCATTCTCTTTGTTGACGGTTAAAGTTTTTTAACAGATTCCGTTAATTATTGAACGTAGGAAATACAATTAAATTTGGACTACATAAGTTAGAGAAAAAAGGATGTCATTGAAGTACAATTCTCAAAGGACGCAAGTTAGGTTGCATGCAATGTACAACCCTGAACTCATCAGCTTTGCGTCCCGACAATTGTTTACATGACATTAAGACTGTGAATCCATTTGTCCACGGTCCACCCCCTGAGATATAGCCATAGGTCCTTACACCCAACAACAGGAGACAATTGTAACAGCAAAATAAGCTTCTAGGCTGCAACTGTCATAACGACATCTTACAGGGAAAAGGTCAAGGTGGGTAATTATTTTGTCTTTGGGAACATGAGTAGCAGACTAACACAAGGTGCAGAAAAACATATTGGCAGCGCCAATACGCTGGCATTACGCCTATAAAAAAAGGTAATATTAGAGTTTTGTTAGTGATTGGTGTACTATCAGCATTTTCATCGCTGACAATATGCTGTCCTGCACGTTGTGTAAACAGTCCACTACGCATTCTACAGAATGGTATTTGCATCATGGCCTATGCATAACTATATTTTTTCCGCGTGTTAACATTATGCATGATATCGTATAAATCTTGGGTGAGTTTCTATATTCNNTGCGGGTTTCATTGAACACCGAGTCTCTTCAGAACAATAGTTTAGGTCTTGTTACATCGTTTCCATGCGCTATGTTTCCGACTTCTCATAAGTCCGCCAGTCTATTGTTGTCCTTTTTGGGAACAATAAATCACGTGCGCCGTAGACATTATAAGGACCCCGCGTATCATTATTGTACGTACAGAATCCTTCAACCGTTACCACCAATAGCCCTTAATACTAAACGGTCCTTATCTTGMTTTCTAACATCTTTCTGCCTGRTCTTCTTAGGCCTTCGACGATTGTAAGCTCACCGTCTGTGTTTATGGAATTTACTCATTCTTTCAAAGATGGCGAAGTTACTCGACGCGTCGTTCATGGAACCATGGCTAAAAAGAGCGCGTACGGAATCTTTTGCAAGCATTGGAAGCCAACGCTCCTCAACTGAGACCCCGCCACCAGTAGTATCTCCTCTTGTCAGACTCCCAGTCGAACTTCTCTCCATCATCTTCCATTTTGTCTGCGAGAGGAATTCAGTTGGGGTTGACAGAAACGGTRTGCCGTACGCCATTCCGTCATGCCTCGCGTTAGTCTGCAGAACTTTTTATGGTGTTGTCGGAACCCTTCCCACGTTATGGGTCTCCTTCTTTCCCCCTCGGGGTTTCTTTTCAGAGCGCATGTGGTGGGAGGCGAATAATGTGCTTGCCTTGTTGCTCAAAAAATCAGTGCGAAAGGCAATAGCTGGTAGTCAAGCCAAAAAGAATCACCTCGATCTCGACCTCTCTGATGTCACAGATTATGGGCTAGTTGACTTGATCGGCTCAAACGCTTCCCGTGCCCGGATTCTGTTCTTGACTACCAAAGTCATCGACCTAGGTTTCGACCGCCCCTTTGGGCATTACCTTGCAAACAGTAATGTTTTGCAACAGCTGCATTATACAGGGCGTAAACACAACCTTCGCGCAATGAACAACCTCAGTCGTAATTTACGGAAGGCAGCGCAGACGTTCAAAGGTTGTTCCAGCCTCAACCTTTTAAAACTGAACGATGACCCCTTCCCACTTATCTTCCCGTGGTCCCTGTTGACGATCCTTGTGATAACGGGATGCCAGAGTCTGGAGCGCACCCTTCAGTATCTGGGAGAATGCATAGCACTGAAGAAGTTGACCCTGTCAGGGTGCTTTGCTCCAGATTCGGAATGGGTTGATGATCTGGATGCTTTGGATTTAACCGTTGAACTCCCACAATTGAAAAGGCTCAAAGTGGTGTACACGGGGAAGAAGCTCGAGCTTCCTAGTGACCATGGCGAGTATGAGTTCATTAGCGCATTGCTCTCTCGGATTTCTGCCCCTGCCTTGATGTCGCTTCAGTTTGAGGGTCGTCCTGCCAAAGGAGGATGGACTCTGAGGGATTCATGGTTCACAGAAGAAGTGGCTAGTTGGTTGGAGAGTGTTGGGACATCTGTGAAGCGCCTTGGAATGAGGAGCATTCCTATCAAAGAAGATCAACTCCTCTCCCTCCTCAGAATGGTACCGTTTCTTGATATCTTCACGTTTATCGAAGCTACCTCTAGCGATTGCTACCAGAAAATTACTGAGGATGTCATCTTGGGTATGAATGCAACAAGTAGAGACCCCATCCTCCCTGAACTCCGATATCTTTCTCTCCAAATAACTCCTTGGAAAGGATTCGACACCAGCTTTCTGAAGATGGTTCGTACGCGGGTGACCATGGCATTGCCATTGGAAAACGTCGAGATTGAATTGCAAGGAAGGGGAACCAGTGCAAAGCGGTCACAGAAGCTGCAAGACAAACTATACGATTTGCTCGAAGTTTTGGATTAGATATTCATTTCTGTATCATGTACCAATCGCTGATAGTGACATTGTTATGAGTCTGCAATCAATGAAAAGAATAGGTCAAGGAACATTCAGGGCGTCGAGTGCGAAG
Organism: Chondrostereum purpureum; assembly: GCA_004354395.1. NCBI lineage: Eukaryota > Fungi > Basidiomycota > Agaricomycetes > Agaricales > Cyphellaceae > Chondrostereum > Chondrostereum purpureum. The sequence goes on along the minus strand of LBLO01000291.1, from coordinate 11,360 downwards.
AGAAGATTTTTAGAAAGACAAGCACACTGGGAAGTTCTGCCTCTTGAGTACAATTGTAAATTTCTAGCTCTCTGACGCCGAGATCCCTCCTTCAAGTTTTACCTAACCTCATTCTCACAGATTCATATGAACTCGACGAGATAATATATTTCACAATTCGATTATGGTAATGTGTCCATACGAGCTACCCAATGCTATTCTGCCCGTCTCTTCGTCATAGTCCAAGCATGTCCAATTGCTGCCTGTTTCGTTCCTTAAAATACCTCTTTCCTGCGTGTTCTCTATGTTTAGCCCTTCTGAACATAAACTCGAGCCTGGGAGGACAGCACAGCACAGAGTCTCGCAGTCTTCTCCAATCCTGTCGGCGACGAGACCGCCGGAGCTCGGATCTTTTGGTTGTACCCAGACAGTTGTGCCTTTGCTCCCGAGATGGATTTCGGGACACCTCAGAGGTCCACGGCGAGAGTGAATGCGGGTGACTAGACGCGGCGGAAAAATAAAGGACCCATCCAAGTAGGTAATGTGGTACAAATAGACCATGCCTTGCTCTGCAGCCCATGGATTATCACACTCCTCACGCACAAGAAGCTCGAAATATCCCTTGGGATTGAGACGAACACTCACACCATCTGTCCAACCAAAGGTATGGGTTGCAAGTGGCGAGGTTATTGTGTCCCCTGGATCTGGCCACGGAAAGAGGAAGACAGTACTTGCACGAACAACAAGTATGGAAGAGTGAGGGTATGTGGAAGGGGAAAGGACGATTTGCTCGCAGAAGTCTACGTGTCCTTTTKCATCTGCGTGGCCATCATCCAAGATGCCGAGGAGAGATTGATGACGCCAGTCATACACGTATGTTCTCGAGAGTTCGTCGGCGTAAATGAGCAGATTACTAGTCAGAAGAATAGGTCTGAAGGAAGATGGAATGGCTGCAATGAGCTCGAAACTGGCGTTGGATAGATCATTGCAGTGTACGCGAAGAAGGGTGATCTTAAAGTCACTAGAACTGGGTTTAGGTATAGTACCTAAGACACGGAAAAAAAGTAGACGGACTTCTCATATTCAGCACCAACTGCGACAACACGATCGTGGGGATCTTCGCTGACCACAAGCGAACGAAACATGGTAGCGCCCTGGGGTGTCCATCTGCATAATAGTGTGCCAGATAGATTCCAAAGTGAAAGTGGAGTCCAGATTCCTCTGGTTACCGTCAGGATGAGATTGGAGTTCGGAAGAACTCTGATGCGATAAATGGGGCTGGAGAGTGTCCGTATGGTCCTAGTCTTTAGAGATGATGGATCCGACCCTAACGTCCAGAATTGCTTCACTCTCCAAGCACGTATTACATTTTGTTCAAGCTCAGAAAGAGTATGGTGACGTGGAAAAGGATAGTTAAAGGCAATAATGTGGTCATTACACGCATTGGACCACACGATGGAGAGTCGTGAGATACGCTCCAGTTCTTTGCACACCTATGAATGTTTGCTTCTGCCGTGTATGACCAGAAAAGATAAGACAAACCTGGCGAATAAAGAGAATATCAGGGACGAAAACAAGAGATATTATATGGATGATCAGCTCCTCGGGAAGGTCTGTGAGTATCATCACATCTGTATAGTCGTTGCCACTGGTTAGTGGTGGTAGTTGTATGAATGAAGAGACTACCTCGGGCCAGGGCACTTAGCATGGACCGGGTGGCCCGGTGAGGTATGTAAGAATCAATCTAAGTATTATCTGGTGTTATATGGTATGTACATAGAGAACTGCATCCCATGCTGGTGTACTATCTAGTCCAAAGATCTTCGTTGAAGTAATTTGGTGATCTCCCTATGCTCTTGTAACCACTGAGGGAACTTCGTTTCAGTGTCGTTCTTCTCCTTCATTTCGATGAGATAGTTAGCGAACACAATAAGTGTTCCATAACGATATCTTCCAGAAATCGAAGTTTAGCACAAGTTCAATGAGTTATAAGCAATCACCTACAAGTAGTTGACTGTCAGATCCCTGAGCTTACGCTCTTTTGGACTGCCCTTCTCACAAGTCTGCACTTTCAGTTTATAGCTATGTTGATGAGAGAAACTTGATCAGCTACTTGTTGGAAAGTACGAACAGACATACTCATAGATGGCTTTGCGCAAGTTTTGAACGTCTTGCATCAAGTCGATGGCACGATCGGCCAAATGCTTAGCGACTTTCCCGTGTGACAACACCCCAACCAGCTGAAGAATAGTCTTGTACTCCCCTATCAACAATCATCAGCATGCTTATCACTTAAGACTAAATAAGTTCGGCACCTTGCAAGTAGGCTTCTTCTTCAGAGGGACCATCCATAGTGTCAAACATCTCTTCCTCAGGCTCGTCCTTGTCGAGAATATCGTTTTGTTGCTGCCCCCAGTTATTCGTCGTCGCGATCAGACAGGCAGTGATCATTCCAGTAGTTGTCCTTCCTCTGCCCATCTGGCAGTTGAAGATGAAGTCTCCTGCACTAGAAAGACCGGAGCGAATTCGTTCGAGTAGTTGTGACAGAGCGTCAGGAAGCGGAGCTTGTTCATCCGTCTATAACGAAGATCACTTAGCCTCGATATACAACACAGGATCACAGAACCATACAATGGCCACACGTCCGTAGTCAATCTGCAAAATACTTGTTAATACAAGGTTCAAGACGGGTGACACAAATATGACTCTACTTTGTAGCCCTCCTTCTCCATAAGCTGGAAGACTTCGCGAGGGGTCATGATATCTGCTTCAGTGACAGTTTCCCATAATGGAATTATGGAAAAGACACCCGGTCTTTCCTCTACCTCATCGTGAAGTAGTATTCGTCCGTTTCCAGCTTGAAGCTCCCTGAGAATGTCCCTTTTGAAGGTCTTCTCCATACCTTCGACTACAGATGTGGTAACTCCAGTGGCCCTGTAATCGCAATGAGAATACGTCTATAGTAATTTGATGTGTCCCTTACTCGACGTTCTCAAGGGGCTTATCAACAAGACGAAGAACATGAGGTCGTCCTGCAATATAGATTACAGGTTCCTAATATGAAATAAGCATATGGAAGACTTGACCAGCGGCATGACTTGCCTCGCGCAAAGAAGTCCAAAACACTGTGTTCGTGCCGTCAGGACCCGCATCGACTCGCATCAGAGCTCGACGAAGCTATAAAGGCGCAAAACCGTCAGTCGAAGGAAACAAAGAACACGGTAGACGGAGGTACCCTTCCACAGTAGGCATTCCACTAATTGCCATGGGTCAGTTCATACAACACAGAGAAAATGACGCCGCATATCACCTTCCACAGACCATCTTTGCATCTTCAGAATGATCAACTTCAAATCCACCAGCGGATGTTGGACCTGAAGGTACAATCCTCAAGGCTAGAGGAACGCGTCGGAAATTGGGAGATCCTTCAATTCGCCTACATAACATTCGTTAGTCTTGATATGACCTATCTCATGCAGGTGTGACATACTCTGGTAGGGACATCTTCTGAAGGTTGGAGAAGAAGTCACTTTTGAGGATGGTAGAAGCCGACAAAATGCCTCCAGAACGATTGAGGACCACCTGGTTGACTTCGTCAGGATCGGCCATGCCGTCTCGCACGTCTGTCCGTTGAAGTGGGTTGAGTGCATTGATGCCATCCTCCAAGAGATCCTTTTCGAATGTCTTGATGACTACGCGAACGTTCAAGGAATCAAAGAAATCTCAATAAAGGTCAAGACCCACCAGGGCGTGCCTTTACGAAGGCCTCCATAGTTTCAGTCGATTGCATCGTGTCTGGTTCGATACTTTGAAGATACCACTGGAACACAATAAGTTCAAAGTATCTCTTGAGGTTTTGGATCCCTGAGAAATGCTTAACCCAGTGAGTGGGCATGTACACCTTGATGTCGCACCTTTTTGTGCCCAAATACGTTTCTGCCTGTCATCTGTGGCTTGTTCTGCCCTGACACGACATTCCTCTATGGACTCCCGAAGGTTGAACACTACAGCGCTCTGGTCGATCGCATCATCGACAGCATTCTTAACTTTATAACCCTTCCGAATCACTCTTAGAAGATCTGCAGGGACATCATGAGCGTGCTATTGCAGCGTTGTTGAAGTGGCCTACTGTTTATGATCTGGTACGAATGCCTATGTTTAGGTTCTTCAGTATGGGGAGGCCCTGTTGCTGACATCGCGAACATCTTTCGACTGGCTGTATGAGGAGTGTGTGGTGTAGTGCCGTGTTGTGGTGGCTCTATCCATTGTCGAATAAGAACCAAAATGATCTAGCGGTGCAAGGTCAACATTTAAATTGGATAATTGATTGATTCTTGATATATCCTCACCGAAGCCAATGTGCTCCTCCCTCTTCCCAGCTGACAATTGACCACAATTGGAGTGTCGCTAGAGCGGCGGAGCATCACGTTGATAAGCTCACTGAGATCAGCAAAGTCAGGAGACCGTTCTGCTGTGATTGGGATACGATCGTAGAGCAACTCGAGGTCTCCACTATGGCGTCTATCGGCCATTATCTCGTTCAAGACAGCAACGTCGTTCGTACGAACTTCTTCCCAAATGGGAACAACAGTTCCATCCTGTGTCTCTGTGTGTAAAAGAAGTCTAACATCGCAATTTAGCACATCTTATGATTGCTCGGATGGGCTGAATCCTACCTTCCTTCGAATGCATTGAGTTCGGAAATCACATCATCTCTGAGTCGCTCCTCTAGGATCTCTAGGCGGGATGCAGAGATGCCGCCATAATCTATGTACCATTGACATGAGAAAGGTGCCTGGAAGAGAAAAAGAGCAAGAACCTTTCATATTCCTCAAAGAAGACCCCTCTCGTCGCAAGCAGTACGGTGCACCATTCACATAAACTAAAGGCTCTTCTCGCAAAGTAATCCAGAGAACTCGTCGCGCTGAAGGGTGATTCTCTTTTATTAGACTGACGACCTCATCAATGGCTTCCAGCGTTGGTTGTCCAAGGGCATAAATCTTTGTACCGGGGATTTGTCGGAAGTTAATGGCACCACGGATACCATGTTCTACTTGTCGAGATTCGCGGAGCCATTGGTCGGATTTCAACAATGTGCTAATCGCTAAAATGAATAACGACGTTTCGCGAGTCATGTGTACCAGTGCCTACCTTTCCCGGAGAATGATGCCACTACGATTCTAAGCGGAAAATGTGAGGCTCTGGTACAAACAGAGAGAGGAGAGGCTTACTCTAACAACATGACTCGAATATTCATCCCCAAGGATCTGACCACCGCTAATAGCGACATCGTTCTTCTTCCCGGGGATGAGTACTCGATCTTCCAGACCAGTTTTGGACAGAGACGACAAATCGCTGATGGGGGAGAACACTTTCAAAGATCTGTGAGACCTTCGAAGGAACATGATCTGGCTGTGAAGGATAAGTCAGACAGGAAGATCAACCAAATGACTTATCTACAAGGGCTCACTTCCATATTTCAGTTCGTGTCTGTCAAAGGAGGTATCCGAATTAGATATGCCAAACGAAGGTTCCATATAGGACAAACCTTGAGCCAGTCAGCAAAACTTTGGTTAAAATCGTCGGTGCCATCGACGTAACTCGCAAATGCAATCAGGAAGAAACTATAAAAACAGTGACAATATCAGGCTCGCTGCAGTTCACGATCTCTCCTACGTACTATTTTTCAAGCGCTTTCACCGCACGCCCAATGAGTTTCTCTCCTTTCTCCTCCTCCATCGCCGTCAGCGAGTAATTGATACGATGGATTATGATTTCCTCGCGCAAGTTTGTGACATGGTCATCTCAAAAAAGGGCTCTATCAACATGTGAGGTGATAAATAGCACATAATCGCTTACTGGCGTCGATGACACGGTCAACCAGTCTCTTGGCCTGAATTCCATGGTCCAAGCAACCCAGCAAACTTAGGATAACACTGTAGTGGCCCATGTGTGCCTTTCGCAGATTGTCCAGCAGGGAAGGCTGTGCCATCAGCAGTTCAATTGCAGACTGAGAGTTCTTTCGCTGTAAAGCTATCCAACAATGATAAGATGGAGGAAAATACAACGGAAGGGGAAACACACTTTGTTGTAGAAGGTAAGTCAGCCTCAGAAGCGATTTCGATAGATCCTGTTGTGCGTTGGCCTGCTCAAGAACTTGGATGATTCGCGATTCAGTGGGTGGCTAGAATGCATGAAACATTAGTTGTGAGGGCAGACACTCAACTATCAAGAAGGTGTACTAACGGTACTGACACCAGGATTTGAGCCTGATGGACTGGAGGGTACTGCCCCTTTGACGGTGTAAGGATCAGGCAAGCCTTTCGCGATTATTTGCTTGCGGCGAACTATTGATGCTGCGACCATCGCAAATGTTGTCCGGACTGCGCCCATACCACAGGAGAATACCAACGACGTTCGTAAGGGATCCGTATTCTTGATTACATCTAGATATGCATCGAGGTAGTTATCCTATTTGAAATGAATAAGACATCTTTCAAAGGAAGCCGAGCATGCATACCTCAATGAGACGGTCGGGAGAGATAGGGATACTGAAATTCGAATCAACGAGCTATCCTAAAAGCCAAATATGAAAACCCTTGCCGGTGATACTAAAGGAACAGGGGATTAGTACTGGATGTGGGGTCTCGGAGGAGGGTCTTAACTCACATCCACGTTCCATCCTTCTAATTTCATGTGGTCGTATAATTCCCGAGACGTCTTCACGTTATTTGTGTCAACTGCTGTCCATGTTGGTAAAATAGCTCCTTCACCACTATCCGCCGCTGGAGACCATTGAGAGAGTGCTTGGATTCTAGAAGACAGTGAACATACCCATTTCATTGTGAGTGAGAATTAGTCCTCCAAATCTAGGGATATATTATCAGTCTCCGTTTCCTAACACAGCATGCGATTGTCGTCGCAAAGAACCAACCTGCTCGCCTCTTGTAGTATATCATTCTTCAATCGTTGCTCAATAGCTTCAAGGTTCTCAGGCCGGTCAGACAAGGCCAGTGTACGTCTCGGTTCAGATGCATCTCGCAATACGAAAGGCCGCCCAGAAATATAAACTGAAAGGATCCAATAAGGGAAGAAGTCGAATAAGTATTTCGAATTGCTCGCAATGGTTTTAGGCCACAAAGTCACAGTAAATGGAAGGCGGACATACCCAGAGGTTCTTCACGAGTTGAAAACCAGACTACATGAGAAGGGTTCGGGATGTTCGGCCGGCACCTCAAAACCGATAAGATAGCTCTGAGACCCTGGGTACGAGGTTGAGCGACACCAAACACGTTTAGATCCCCAAGGCGCGGCGATCGAAAGTTGGGTGCTCCGTGCACATTTAGATCAAGATCAAGAGCACGACCTACAGCTGATATTGAGCCTATTTGAGGCAAGAATGAAGGTTTTTAGCTTGCGCACCAGATGGATAGTGGTCAGTTTTCAGAATAAATCCTCTTGACAAAACACTTCCAGTTCTTGTCTTGACTACAGAAGGTCCTGAGCGTTGTAGATATCCCATAACATCCAAAGCAGTTCCTTGAAATGCGCTACGGGGTCTTGGGGGGTCGCTTGTTGTTCTGCTACGCTGATAGAGGGCAGGGGGGATCGGAGAGGGTCGAGCAATAGGCATTTGACTGGCTGGTTTAAATTCATTTGGAGGTACTGATGAAGGCCGGTCAGGATTAAGTGACAGCCGAGATGTTAACGTAGGTTTATCGTGATTGGACATGATGGCTGTCTTGTGGTAAGACCGACGCAAGTGGGTTGGGTGCCAAATAACATTGAAGTTCATCGCGTTACACGCGTGTCGTCACTGTCACGTTTCTCTATCAAAATTATCACGGTGCGCCCACATGTGTCCACATATCCGTTGCCGGTAGAAACAGCTGAAGCTCTGTGGTCCCGCCCAATATTTGCTCATTACGTCTCAGTCTACAACTTCACAAGCATAGGGTTGACCAATGATAACTGTTTCCATTTATCCCTCCAGTACTAGATGACAGGTAACAAGGCAGTAAAAGATTAAAAGTATGGTGGTTTATATTACACAATTGTACACGTAGATGTTCGTTTATATATCATGATGTTTTCCAGCAACAGCAAAGCAACCGACAAAGCAAAGCGCAAACAAAAGTTAGAATACCCTACTCTCATCCAACCCTCCTTCTCTCCTCAAATAAGAGCACCTCATCATCTTCGTCGTCAGATGCTGTCGCGGTTCTGGGGGGTTGATTCTGGCGTGAATCGATCACTCTCGCTTTGGTTTCTTCCTGAACAGTGGTAGCACTAACGGAACGTCTCTTGAGGACACGATGACCCGAAGGTCTGCGGGACTCCCTGCGCCTAGGTCGAGGCGTACCGTCGTCGTCTTCTTCCAAGATCTCCGCAAACGGTGCCGGCTTGTTTGCAGGTCGCTTTGAACGTCTTTCTTTAAGAGAGACATCTGCGGCAGCGAGAACTTCCTCTAAAGGCTTATGACCCTGAGGGGTTTGCATGCGATGGGCATACGAGCATTGGAGGCTACGCATTGGACATTAGCTCAAGAAAAGATATGGGCGAGAATAGAAACATACCCAGGGCCAAAGACGAACTCCCCTCCAAGCTGCATCGCATCTCCACCTTTCTCCCATACTGGCATCCTCACTTTGACTGCCNTCATAACCACCTTTGCAAGTCCACCCATAGAGCCCCGCTTCGATGCCTGGTCCGTGCGCTCAGATTCACGCATCATCTTCAGGCCAAGAGTCTCATATATCCTCAAGGAAGGGTCCGTATAGACTTGGTACCGCAACCCAAAAATCTTCTTGTACTTCGAAATGAGAGTGTGCGTCCCGTTCCCAATAACGACCAAATCCACGTCCTCCCCATCCGATCCAGACAATATCTGCGGCCTCAGCTCTGCTAGAGCCGCCATATATTCCTGACAATGAGGGCACCAGAAGTGCCTGATAAAGATGACAACGGTTTTACGTTCTGCAAACAGGGTACAGAAAGGTAACCGCACTCCGGATTCAGAGATGACAGGAAGCGTCCACACATCTGCGAGCTGCGAGCTAGATGGAGTTGCGTATTCGCCATCACTATGGTGTGAATCCTTGGTAACGTGCATCGTCGGGGGTTTCTTCGAGAACGGAAGTTTATGGTGGTGATGATGATGTTGGGGTGACCGGAGACTCAGAGTAGGAACAGTGACATCCTCACGCTGCATCACTGAGGCAGAGGGAACATCTACGTAAGAGGAAGAGGAGTGAGTTTGAATGCTGGATGCCCGGCTGGGTACAAGTGCAGGTGTTTGGACGGAATGCCTACTCTTGTGCCTCTTCATGTGACTCCTAGAAACAGAGTACTCTGGCTGAGATTGGTACCCAGACGGGATATCTGGTTCCTGGAGGTGATATGCACTGGGAGGCGCAGAAGCTTGTACCACTCTGGCGTCCAACGATGTGAGCATATCAGGTATCCGAAATGCTCCAGCAGCTTCTGGGCCCGCATCTATGGTCAACGTTGGTTGGTAAGTACCCTTGATTAACTGTGGGTTTGAGATGACAGTCGTCGAGATCCTGCGGTTCCTTGGAGGGGGGCTGGTTGACCTCAAACTACCAAGACTGAATTTCTTCAACATCGATGACTGGGGACGTCTAGGAGGAGGACGACTGGATGGTGTAGCATTCGTTGCCTCGTCAAAAACAGTGCAACTGCCTGGGTCAGTAATATGAGTAGTGTCCAGGGACAGCCGCGGTAGCGGAGAGGTATCGGCACGCCGGATGGGAAACACATCTTCCCCAGACGAGAGTGACTGCTGGGAAAGCATCCTTCTATGACCCTCATTCTCTTTCCCTGCTGAATCTGTTGAATGGCTGAGAGATGCAGTCGACGGTTGAGGGGAAGAGACTTCATGGTAGTGGGGATACAGTTCAAAGTATGCACCTGGAGCGGTGCCAGTAATATTGTTCTGGCTAGTCTTGGCAGCAAGCGCAGCGCTAGAACGATGTCTGAGGACAGAGAGTGGCGCAAAAGGATCAGTAGGGTCTGGTGGTGGGTAGCGTTCCAGTAGATGGAGACTCGGAGGTGGCTTTCGCTTGACGCGCGAAGCCTTAGAAGTGGGGGAAAGAGGTTCGCTGAATTCCATCTTGGGTGCAGAGGTGGAAGATGGTGGGAGGGAAATTTAAAGTAAAGAGACCGGCGTTAGTCAATATAGCGAATAGTGATATAGAAGGAAGTCGGATCGTCGGAATAGAATTGCTGGGTCGTTAAGAGGCGAGGTGAGAGTTAATTACCGCCTTCAAAAAGACAGGAGCTGTCAGAAGTGTGAAAGTAGAGGGCAAGCCTTGAGCACCGCGTCAAAAGGACATGGTGGCAGCTGGGCCGACGAGAAGAAGACAACATGAGGCAACCGGCCTTTGTATATAACAAGGCCCACACGTGTTGGCAGGCTCGCTTGTCTCTAACGCAGTCGCGACTCGCAGCGCGTTCTGACTCCTCACTATAACAAAGCACAAAGCTATTGGAAATCCCTTTGTTCTTCTGAGTCTGAGCTCCAAACTCCCGGTTCGTATTCAAAGCCAAATCAAGGCTGCGCTGTCCCGATCTGTGGAACGGCTCTTGTTGCTTATTGTCGGATCCATTTCTTTTCCATTCCCAATTACCGGTCTACTTCCAAATGACTCGAGAGTGGGAAAACACAAGTTCTCCGGGGTATCATAACTTCTGGAGGGGATGAAAGTAGATGGAAAGTTGTAGATCGCTGCCTCTCACAAGGAGTGTGGCAATGTTTGCATTACGTCACTCAGGCTGAAGTACTGTGGCGCAAGAGCAGAGCTCAACCGGTCACTATGACTAAAGACGATGTTTCCATTCAAAGATACTGCAAAGAAAACCGAAGTTATATGCTATTTAACTATAGCTCTATTTACGGCTAATTTACCCCAGCAACTCCACGGTCTCGGGTGATCGAGGCGTTATTGAACACCTGAAATGGGCAGGTTGCCTTGATAACAGAGTCAAAACGAGCTCGAGAAGAGGGTCTGGAAAGCATACTCACACCACAATTCCAGGTACAAATTCTGCTGGAGGGGTTTCTTTTTTGCCAGTATCATCAACAATAGGAGAAAACTCAAGTGTAGCAAGCATCGTTACAATAGAAATCCATATAGAGGAAGCTGCATAATGGCGCCCCGGACATATTCTAATAATTCAAGTCAAGAGTCTATATTTAAAATTGTTGAATTTTTGGCGAACCTTCTGCCAAACCCAAATACCCCATTTTTTGCAGGATCGGGACATGGATTAGGTCCCAGGAAACGCTCAGGTTTGAAGGCCTCTGGATCGGGGTAGACTGCAGGATCATGAAGTATACTCCTACCGTTGGTTGTAGATGA
>LBLO01000290.1:0-32977 GCA_004354395.1 Chondrostereum purpureum | reverse complement strand
GAAATGTGAACCCTACAAAAAGAGAAAAAGTTTTGATGAAAACTCGAGGTCGATCGAACTCAAGGGCCCTTAAGTTCCCGATTAGGGTGATTGGTCAGCTCAAGTTACCTCGACCTTGAGTTCCCTTACCTTTCAGACATCACTACTCAAAAGGATGTGGAGGACCTTTCGCAGGGATTGCCGCTACCCATTCAATTTGGACACCAATGCACGATCACGTGCCCTAACTCCGGTCTCTTCGAATCCAAATGTGGCGAAGGTGACGATCGAATCGTAAGATCTATCCATGTCAAGCTGTGTGCTCAATGATACATGGGCAGCTGCCCACTGGGAACATGATGGACATTTGAAGCTTAAGGAATTACGCTCGAGAACTGATAGTTAGCATCTCCTCGTTGATATATCTACTTGAGATTACAGATATTACAAGCCCTCATCATACATCTTCCTAGTAAGTGCCACATAAAACTTCTCCAGGTCCATCTTCGTCTGCAGCTCGTTCTCTACCCGCTTACTCCCTTCTTGATGCATCTGTTTCTTCATATCCGATGCTCCAACGTTCGGCGAGNCGTCTATCCGACTAGTTTCTGTGTCTACTAGGTTTTTGACACTGTTTCCGATGGCGGGTGACGAGGGTACTTGTTCGACGAGCCAATCTACGACTGCGGACAATTTATCAGTAGAAGCCTTGATGAGATCGTCTTCTTGCTGTTGTTTCCGAGGTCCGTTGGATTTGTCGACGAGCTCAGATGCAGCCTTGCGTTGTTTGGCTTCTTCTCTTTTGAAAGCTCTTGTGATCCATGCCCAAGTCTCGCCGTCATTAGTTGGTGACGACGAATGGGATCCCGGAGGTCCGAGACCTATGGCAGGCAGAGCAGGTAAATCAACGCCAAACTCGATCCCTCTCGCACCCCGCATCTGCCAATCTGGTACCCAAAAAAGCCTCAGAGACATTCAAAATAACAGAGGAAGAGAGGGGTACCCACGATCCGTGCCTTCCATAATACCCAAAAACTCGCCCCACTTCGCGCTCTGGACCGTAACCAACCCATCGTTCCCCCACTCATCTTCCATAGTCCATAAAGGCGCCTCATTCCTACCGTCTCCGTTTACATACGGCCGCTCTTCCCAAGCTTTCTGCAATTTACTTCTCTCATTCTCCTCGACCCGATCCAAGACCATTTTCGGCAGCCAGAACGGATGCCAGATGTTTACACTTGGTAGTCTTCCAGCTACACTGAAGTACTTGACGCGAGGATCGTTCGGTGTTGCAGGGTTAAATACATCGTTGAGATAGGTTGATGTAAGATTTGCGTATGCTGGGGAGTCGAGGATGGATAAGAGAAGCGTTGTGAAGGAGGACGGGAGGGACGACAGGGATATAGAGGAGAAGGCGCTGGATTCTGACTTTGCAGTTTGTGCACGTTCATCCTCTGGGGAAGGAGAATGAGGGATAGGACGACGGGAGTTTGGTTTGACGCGTCCGATTTTGCCTAAACCAAGATTTTCCTGTTTAACGATGGTCCGAATGAGTGATGGAAACGAGTGGACGATGTTAAATACATACAGCGCACCAATCCATGAACGGACTCCCTCTGTGAGGAGTAGCAATTGTCGTCAATGATAACGGAGTATACTCCTCCGGTCTACCATGTGTTATAAGATGTCGGCAGTCTAGTCCTCCCATCGAATGAGCTAAGAAGTTGACACCGCGACCTAGAGCTTTCTCTCGGAGCTGTTCGTGCAAGGCCGCTGAGCGAGATGAAATGGAACCAGTTCTAGAGCAGAACGAGAAGAGTCAGAATTTAGAGGGTAGAGTATGGAGGGAGATATCTCACCCAGGAACGGAGGTAATGATGACTTCTGCATTGAGCTTCTTTCTAAGGATGGAAAGAACGTTGGACCAATAGTGCATGCGCATGCTTGGGAAAGAGGAGGGCCCACGAGTGTCGAATCCGTAGAGACCTGGTGCAGAAGTAGATACATATCAGGGTATGTCATTCAGAGCCTTCAGAGGACTGACCGTGACAGAGAACGATAGGATACCGAGGAGCGAGCAAGGGATCGAAGAGGGTGGGGTTTCTTAGCAGCCTATGGATAGTATCGTCAGACAAGGCCTGACTTGGTTCCCTTCGTGGCGGCTTCGACTTTGACGATGTTCCAGAATCGCTTGATTTTTGACGGGGTGACCTGGACGGACCTGGAGATGTATCAGAGGTCGAACTGGGCATGAAGGACGGCCAGTCCCATTGCTTGTTGGGCCAAGGAAAGGAAAGACTGCTAGCTGTTGGAGAGTTAGTTTTAGAGCTACTGTTTCCTGTCGATGTCAGACTTACAACGATCCAAGTGGAGAGTAGACTTCATTCCTTCAGGGATATTTAAGACTTGAAGCCATTGCCAACGATCGTTTGAATTCCCCCACACGGGCCACTCTGGGAGTTTCCAAAGGGTTTCTGACTGTGATTCCTTCTCCTGGGCCACTGTTTGTACATCACTTGTGGATGGACTCCCCGCCTTCAGAAGATAATGGTTGGAGACGGAGAATCCGGAGAAGACATGTACGATGCCCCTTAGAAATGCAGCGACGCGAGTGGGGACGTATATACTGCTCATTAGACGAGCTAACACGAATCAAGGAGCGAGACTAAGGAGAGCTATAGAAGATTCAAAAGATATGAAGATGATCGGTGTAACATTTGCTTATGACGCCCGGATTCAAAAATGCAATTTCGTTGGGGCAGGCCCACGTTGCTCCGGGGCCGGGGTAACTTTGATCTGAAATCGGTGGCTGTGCTCGTAATAGTGATCTGAGCAAAAGATTCCGCCCTGAGGTCTTCTACCACGATACGTGTCCAGACCATTCCCGCCGCCTTGCTTTCTTCGTATTTATTCTTGATTTTTGAGCACTTCTCGCTGAGGATTCTGGGCCTCTATTTACAGTGGTCGCGTGTATGGAACTATTTCGATCGTTACCAAAGGCCCTGGTGGCTCTTGTGCTCATTTCACCCGTCTTCGCGGCCCCCCAGACTTGCTATAACGATCCGTTTCATGCCATTGCAGAGCTCAATCGCATACCAGAACCTCCGATATGCTGTCTAAAGCCTCTTACCCCGGTAGAGCCAGCTGAGGACGAAGTCTTTCTGTCGTTCAATGAATGGAAGGAGAGACAGAATTCGGGAGCAAAGGCTCATAACCCAGCCAATAAATCCGGAAGCTCGCCACCAGTGCTCAGCGGTACAGTGCCAATCTCTGCAATGCCCGTATCTAGTGGCACAACATCTAACGATACGCCCTACAATGTACAACAACAGCAGTCACAGCCCGAAGAGCAGTTATCACCTCACTTCCGAGTACCACTAACCGATAGGTTCAATTACGCCGGTTTAGACTGCTCAGCTCGTGTTCATACCTCCCATCGCTCTGCGAAGTCCCCCTCGTCTATCTTATCTCACAAAAAGGATCGGTACATGCTCAGTCCATGCAATTCAAAGGAAACCAAATTCGTCGTTGTCGAGCTCTGCGATGACATTCGTATCGACACCGTCCAGCTCGCCAACTTCGAATTCTTTAGTGGGGTATTCAAAGATTTTGCTGTCAGCGTTTCCAAGACATACTCTACCAACCAGGAGGATTGGATATCTGCTGGGACATACACCGCTAAGAACGTCCGTGGTGTTCAGGTGTGTATCACTATCCCTGCATCTTATTTCAAAGTCCTCACACATCGTAGTCTTTTCATCCGCCACGGTCACTTCGCGACTTCTACCGTTACATCCGAATAGACTTCCTATCTCATTACAGCAGCGAGTATTACTGCCCCGTATCTCTCCTTAGAGTGTATGGTTTGACACACTTGGAGGAATGGAAATGGGAAGAGTGGGAGGAAGAGAGCAAGGCCAAACGAGATGGCCACGTCGAAGCAATTGCCGAACATCCCCCGACGCCTTTGGAGGTAGAGGACCCACGGCCTGCTGATTCACCAGATCCCATCTCAAAGGAATCTGACATGCACCACGAAGCTGAAGCTGTCTCTTCCAAGAAGGCGGCCGCATCACCTGTCGAAGACGACGAGGACGAAACCTCTCCGTTCGCAGACGAACGCGAAACTTCTGAAGCGGCCGAGAACGCTACCACCTATGGACTTTGGGCCCCGTCGAATAGCGTACCCTCCCAACAACTCTCGGAAACCCTTACACCAACTAATGACCCTCATGACGATCACGTTAATGAATCCACCACGATCCTCAGTGTCTCATCCCCCGAAGTTCCCACCTTTGCTCGTCGAGATGGAGAACCTGCTTCGTCGATTACAGACACTTCTACTAAACCATTATCTGCGAAGATTCCATTGTCCGATTCGAACTCTACTAATCTCACCTCTTCGACCCTTTCTTCTGCGTCAAGTAATGGAAACAGTGTACCACCTGTACCACCTCCGCCACCACCATTCCCAACCGGTGGAGAGTCTATTTATCGAACAATCATGAACAGACTTACTGCGCTAGAGGCCAACCACACGCTGTATGCTCGGTATGTGGAAGATCAAACAAGCACCGTACGGGAAATGATCAAAAGACTGGGAGAGGATGTTGGACGTTTGGAAGGAATCGTAAGCATTATCTCGTTCTTCCTGTATTCCCACTAATGAAAACCTGCTGATTTCAGGGCAGAGCACAAGCGCAGATGTATCAAAAGTCTGTTCAGCAATGGGAGCTACAGAATTCCAGACTGGAACAAGAGTACAGAGAGATGCACTGGAGGGTGAATCATCTCTCCGACGAGGTATGTTTGTTCTATTGACCTTCAAAGTCTTGTCTTGATGTGATCTTTTCAGGTTATCCTTGAGAAACGACTAGGGATCGCACAGCTGTGCCTTCTCGTGATGGTGCTTGTCTTCATGGCACTTACTCGCGGATCAAGAGGAGAGCCTAAAGCTATGGAATGGAGTCGACGGCATTTGAGCTTCAGCAGTGACCTATTCAGCCGCTTCACTGGTGGACGCAGTCAGAGCAGGAGCCTCAGTCCTCCCCCAAGGAGGGAGAATAAGCAGCTACAGACGGCAGAGCCTCGTCGAGAGGAATGTACGTATATTCATCCCTGGTTGTTGTTATGATTTAGTGCTAAATGGTAGGAACAGCCATGAAAATCGAGTTCCCTGCAACCAACACAAAACCAAAGACTCAGAAATTGCGGCTACCCAAATCCCGAGAGAATTCCCGCTCTAGAACATCTTCCCTCCGGAGTCCTGTCTTCAGGAATTTCAATATTCACCACCACCAGCATCTCCTTCAGACACCGCAACATCAGTTGATGCGTTCCAGCTCTGCTCATTTTCTCGGTGTAGGACCTGTACCAAAGAGTGCTAAGAGGCTCGCTAGAACGGCACATTTACATGAAATCCCATCAACGGAGCCTGTGAAGCAGAGGAATAAAGAGTTAGCGGCGGAGCTTAAGGATGNTGTTCTCAACCCCACCACCACCGAAGGGGACGCTATACAATCTGACCTCGCCTAGTTGTTTGAGCCCGGAAGAAGATGGAAGAGGGGTGCCACTTTCGCGACTACCAGCAGTATCATTGAACTCCCCGACGCAGGAGGTGGGAGAAGGAAGTAATGGAGATATCTGGGTTGACACCGATGCGAGTGTTGATGGAGATTCCGAGTTTGGGGGGTGATGACAGGCTGGTCGAGGAGCACCCTGATTCGCTCGAAATAAAACGTCCTTTCTTCGGTTTCTTTGTTCAAGATTTACTTTTTTATCATTTCCTTTCTCATTTCTCATCACATCCACGGATACCTTCATTGCAATACATAGTCTCTTCACTCACACTCCATTTGTATTATTCATCTTAGTATCACTTCACATATGCTGGAATACCTCTTGTCTTCATTTCCTTCCGACTCGACCGTGGCGTCGTCGGCGTAAGCGGCCCGTGATAACTCATCTTCCGCCCATATCCGCCCATATAGACAAGCTTCATTGCTTGAATCTGAATCACCATCTCCTTTCTGAAGAAACYTAAAAATGGCGCACAAGTACGAGGATAACTGTGAAACGTTGACTTCGCTAATAAGGATGCCTTTAAAGCTCCCTCGACAGCTGTTTGTTTTGCAAGATCATAAAGCGTACGTCCTCAGCCACACGTCTATACTACATGTTCTGACCACTTACGTCGATTTATAGGTCAGATCCCTAGTCTGAAGCTGATCGAAACTGAGTTTTCGTGAGTCCTCGTTCCAGCATTTGTTATCAAACCGTTGAATGGTCTCTGGGACCAATAGGTATGCCTTCCTTGACATTGGCCCCCTTTCCAAGGGACACGCTCTCGTCATCCCAAAGTGTACGCTAGAGTTCAGTCATCTAACCCATCTCTGTATATTCAATTTCTGGCAGTCCACGGCGCGAAATTACACGACATACCCGACGAATATCTCACGGACGTTCTACCCATCGCTAAGAAGATCGCAATTGCGCAAGGATTCCCAGACTACAACATCCTCCAGAATAACGGAAGAGCCGCTCATCAGGTACGCTAAGCTCAATATCGGTTTGGATTCTTTGTGGGTACATAGCTCTCATTCCACAGCTCGTGGATCATGTGCACTTCCATGTCATCCCGAAGCCAAGCACGGCGGATACAGAGGGATTGGTCGTCGGATGGCCCCAGCAGAAGATGGAGAAAGAGGAACTTACCAAGATTCACGAAGAATTGTTGGGAAAGCTGTAGCTCGGGTTGGTGGCTGACGGTAGTTTTGGGTGGAATGAAGCCAAAGGATCACAGTGGCCGAACTTTGGGATAAATAATGGATCCCAGTTGAAGCAATGTATTGAATTATATGCGTCTTAGTTGATAACAGTGAGCAGTATGATGGAGACATCAGAGAATACACCGTCACCGCCTGGCACACTGCAACACGATGCCAGAGAGTGGTTGTGCATAGGTGCAAGGGAACCCTTCCCAAAGTGACTTCATAGAATATACATACACTATTGATACATACAGGTGGTACTATGATTAAAGTAAGTTATTATGATGGTCCAGAGGCCATAAATCCTGAGAGTTCGTGCGCCTTATGCGATCCCGTCCGAATAATTTTCGAAATACTTAGAGCTTCTCAAGCTCTGAACCTCAACCGGATCTGGTTTTATCTTTTTCCAGAACATCCACGCACGTAAGTTGTCCTATGGCACTCGATCAGTATAAGAAAATAGAGCATTTMAAAAGGGCTCACCGGTTGTGTGGCGAAAATTGTGCCTGCAGCTCCAGGCATCACAGCGATGATGATATTAAGAATTGAATCGAGTTTTGCGTCGAAGTTTGGACTAAGAGCGAAAAGGCTCAGTCTGTATCCGTCAGTTTAGCAACAGCGATCCCTAATGAACTCATGATTCCACGCACCCTAGAGCTATACTCGGTAGAATACTAAAGATCGCAGCTCGTACAATCATCATCATGGCTATAGGAGATTCATTTTTCTTGTTTCTCTTATTTAATAGTCGAAATATGCTCCAATTTCGGTACATCATTATCCCACACAAGACTAGGCAGAATGGTGAGGCGTCGTTCGGTTACGAGCCAAGTTACTTACCTTGTAGTACCAGAATCACGGCCAATGCTGCAATGACGCATCCAGCGCTGATCTTCGTACTATATTGGGAGTAAGATGAGGATGAAGGTCAGGAGAGAACGAAGAATCGACTTGCGAAAGACCATCATTAAGATGACAGAAGAAATGAGATTCCGTACGAGTCACCGTCTCGGGTCTGTTTAAACCAAGCTGTTTTGAGTTGAAATTCAGAGGAAATACAATATCAGAGCTGGTAGAACATACGATGATGACGGTAATGAAAATTCCAAAATGGATGAGGAAAGGGAGAGTATGCATCTGTTAAACAATGGTAAGCAAAGTTTGAACGAGACTCTCTGAAATTGACTTGCAGAGATCTTCAAGACCCGGCTATTCGAGAAATCGCCACGGGTCAGCAGAGTAGACACATTGAGGTAAAGCTGCGGTGAGTTCCCTAGATTAGAGGATAGTAACCCGCAAGGCGGCGCCTGATGCTTACCTCTAAGAGCAACGCCAATGTAGAAAATGCGCATCTAATGGGCACGCAATCTCGTTATAATCTTGGGAACACATTATGACTGCGTGCACCTACAATGGAGGCGCAGCATAAACTAGGCTGGCTTGAAATAAACATAAACTCTGCGATGGTTCTGCACCAGTTTGGTGGCCAAGGAGCAGTAGATTCGAGATACAGAAAAATATCCAGGAAAGGATGAATGTGTACCATGTTGATGTTCGGTGGACATTACGGGAAATCATTGCAGTGAGAATGAGCGTTGTCAGCGAAGCCAGACCAAAAATCTGAAGGGAATCGAAGATTGCGATAAGTGCTACACTGGGGGAATCTGCATGTTCTGTTTGAAATTGGTCAGAAACCCGAACTAATCTAGATCACGGTCAGTCTATGCTAACCTCTGGTGAGAAGGTGGCCACTTGGGACCAGCATGTCAAGGGCTGGGTTGGGGCAGAGATGACAAAAGTCAGCCACCAGAGCAGTGTCATTGCTCTCTTATATAGCCGACAGCGGAACGAATTGGTCGGGGATGATCCCTCATGTGGTTTCATCCTTGGCCCTGGTCATCAGCTCCGAATGGCCTATCGATGCAGCATGCGTTGGAAAAGGCCTACGCCCACTAGACTTTCGGGCCTTGTTCGCTGTGAGATAGTTATTGTCTTAAACCTCTTGTCTGACATGAAGGAGGAAAGAACAATAACGCAACGGGATGTTTCATTTGACTATAACCACTGCTGAAGCCTCGTGGATCCCAGCTTCCGAAAAAAGAACTGGATTAAGAAGACAAAATTGGAATCTAGCATCGGATTCCCTCGCAATGCCTGACAGAAACCTCGCCACGGTTTTGAGAAATGGGTCTGGGGCTCAAGGAATTGTCGACAAATTGTTTGATCGTCTTGTGTTTTACCGTCACCTTAAAGATCGGAGGGATCATTACAGTCGCTTTTGACTCATACAACGGAAAAAGTCTGCTTAGTGCTCTGCTGGCCGAGGTTTCTGCGCCACATCATGACGGTGATCCCGACATGTGCACTGCCGGGGTTAAGAAATGGTGAATTTGTGAGATGATATTAGTGTATTCTGCATAATAGATACAATGAGTCGTGCGGATATAAATACTTAACTTAGGGATACATGTCAAGGCTGGATCTTCAAGGGATTAGAATGTCCTCATGAAATTTCCTCCATATCATCGTCATCGTCGTCATCATCCTCGTCCTCCATCTCCAGCTCTTCCATAGTCTCGAGCTTGGTACCAATAAGATAGCTCGAGCCAGGAACATTCTCTCCTTTGACCTAAGGAGAAACGTGAGACAATTGCGAATGTGTGAGGAACCCTCATCGCTCACCCCATCTCCTTTGAAGTTTTCTTTCAGTTCCCAGTTCCCACTGAATTCTCCATGACGATGAAGCGTAGCTACTTCGCTCAACGTTTCCCTGAGATACTGTTCGGGCTGCTGGGTCCGTTCTCGAAGAACTTTGATTCCCCAACGTGGTTGTTCCCGGAAGAGCCGGAAAAGAAGATCCAAAAGTTGGTTACGAGGCATACGCGCCATACGTTGGAACTCTCCTTTAGAGTGCTTAGCCTTTGTTTTCTGTAGGGATATTAGATACTTGTTGAGGATGAGCAAGATGCGAGACGCACCACGAGATCGTTGAAGGCATTGCCAGAGTGAATACCAACACCACTGCTAAGTCTGTTGATACCTCCACGACCGCCACTGACACCCGCATCCTCAATTCTCTTGACTGTACGTGCAGGCGTGTCCGCTATCCTCCGTCTTTCCCTCATCTGTTTTCTATATYTTTCGTTGAAGCCAGGTCTCAGATTGCACTCATGCCGTATTCGCCCGGTGAGGATGGTTTCCCTAGCGCGGGTGTTGAAAGCTGCAGCTGCAAGAGGTCCAGCAGAGGCTGGAGGCGGGGGCTTCGGCTTCTCAGNCACGATATATTGGTTTTGCACGGTCTCTGTGACCATTTCCATTTCGAAGATATCTGGTTCATAGCCATTGACCTCAAACGAGGTTGTGGTCTCAAATTGAGGTCGAAGAGGGTCGGTCGTAATAGGAGGGGTAACACCCGTTCTCGGGTCTTGGTTCGGAGGGAGGAACAAAAGAATTTTGGGGGGTTTTCCGTTCGATGCTGGCACGTCGTTGTAGACACGAACAGTTGCTAAATGCATATCCTGGGCTTGAACAGCGGTCCAACGCTCCATTAGATGCTTAGGAATCTGAGATGGTATTGCAAGTTGCAGAGAAACGCGTTAAAAGAAATTACGAGTATTGAATGGACAGACCTTTACAAGCCAAGCTCTTCCGTGTCCTTGATCTAGCATAAGAGATTCATTTGGGTCTGGTTGATGGTCATCTTCCTGGTTGGGAGCCTCAGCGTCAAATGGTTTCTTTTCGTCCTCTACCAAGTCCATCGTTGTTAATGGTCAAGCTAGTGATATGACGTAAGCGATATTATGATCTCTTGTTCAGAGTTCATTAGTATTGTGGCGCTTAAATCACACGCTCATACAGGCTCGTGGCTTCATACATGGTTTATCACGGCGCCTGCTGCTTTAAAGCTATCAGGGCCTTGTATCGAAGGCCAAATTCTTGTATTTATCTTGCTGTTCTCTCAAACGATTGATAATAGCAGTCGAAATGTCACGCTCGACTGTATCATTCGCTGCTCCTTAACTCAGAACACGGCGTTGGCTTATCTCTTGCGCACTGGGAGCGTGATAGAAGGTCAGGAATTAACATCTCCCAAACAGTTTCTATTGATACATAACTCGAAGGCCATGCGGACCCTTGGAAGGCTATTTTGCCTGAGATGCTCAGATAGGCTAACCAGCTTCTTTTTTTGCCCAACGTCATCGGGTCTTTTCTTGAACAAGCTTGCTTGTGCACAGTAAACACTCCAAAAATGGCTTTGATCGTCTGCGTACTCGGAAAGCAGTTGTTGGTATCCATGCAAAGATCATAGCTCTGTGATTTCCCCACCAAACCCCAAGGCCCCTTGCTCCAATCTTCTTGTCTTATTCATACTTTATCTTTCTGTCTCTCTGGCCCTCCCATATGCACCTGTGTCTCTCTACAGGGAAGTCAATTGAAATTGCTCTTTTTGATCAGCATTTCCCCGGGAACATGCGTCTAATTTGTTCGGTATCGTCCATTCCATACCTTCTGAAGGTGAATGAGATCTAATGTGAGCAAGACAGGGCTCTTCGGACAAGGATCCATCCATACACCTATCTCTGGGCCTGAAGTATTCACAAGCTGAAAGGCGTGTTGGATAAATATAAATGTAAGAGCTGACGCTCACAGATATAAGCCCGGTCTTGGAAACCTCGTCAACGACCACTAACTACATCAATGGGTGCCTTCTTCGGTCTGCTTTCCTTTTTCTTAGGTGTTCTCGTGAACAATCACATCGCTCAGGCCTTTGACAATTCAAGGTCTGACAACGTGAGTTTGCAGTACTCTTCATCTTCTCTGTGAGATCCCCTGGTCTAAACTCTCATTTAGGTTGTTGTGTGAGTTAGCTTGACGGTCAATGCACTAGACTTCCTAAATCTGTTAACTCAGGTACTGGGGTCAAAACTCGTATGGCGCCACGCACTCCGATCAAGCTAATTGGCAACAAACCATCTCTCATTACTGCGAAGTGAGTTTTTCCAGTTCAGCGACCCTCCATTGAAACTGACCAGACGTTCGACAGGATGATGCTATCGATGTCATTCCATTAGCCTTTCTTCATGTTTTCTTCTCTACTGGAGGTCTTCCCGAAATCAACATGGCCAACGTGAGCCTCTTCTCCCGCTGTATTTCGACGTTTGGTCTGACCGTCCGTATTCTAGTCCTGTAATAACAACGATGACCCGGTATTCCCTGGCACCTCCCTTCCCAACTGTCAGTTCCTAGCCGATGCGATTCAGACCTGCCAGGCGCGAGGAAAGATTATCACTCTTAGTTTAGGAGGCGCCACCGGCGCTGCTTCGTTCACCTCTGACGCTCAAGCGCAAGGATTTGCGGACACTTTATGGAATCTATTCTTTGAAGGAAGCAGCAGTACTAGGCCTTTTGGAGCTGCTGTTCTTGACGGGTGAGTCGCTCACAATTGTATTATACCATTCTCTCACCATAGCACGTATATTTGCAGTGTTGACTTGGATATTGAAGGTGGAGGCAGCACCGGTTTCGTTGCTTTCGCCAATAGATTCCAATCTCTGGCAAGTGGGGGTACCAAACCGTATGTGCATCTCTCGAGCCTCATCCCCCATAACAAATATGTTGATTGTTCCTGCCCTGTCAGATATTATCTTACTGCAGCACCTCAATGCCCTTACCCAGACGCATACCTGGGAACCGTCTTGAATGCGGCCAGGTTTGACGCGGTCTATGTTCAATTCTATAACAATTTCTGTGGCTTGACGAACTACAATAACCCCAATGTCAGTATTCGTCTTGTACATGTTGCAGCCCGGCCCCATTACTGACACTCCGAGTCCACTAAGGCATGGAACTTCGAACAATGGTCAGTGTCTATCCTAACGTCACATCTAACTCTCCGTTAACATGGTGAGCAGGGACACTTGGGCCAAGACCGTATCTCCCAATCCGAATGTGAAGATCTACATTGGTGCTCCTGCTGCTTCTACAGCCGCGGGCTCTGGTTTCGTCGACATTGCAACTCTCAGCAATATCGCCTTGCAGACTCGTGCACAGTATTCATCGTTTGGAGGAGTCATGCTTTGGGATGCTTCCCAAGCATACGGTGAGTCGGACTAATGATGATTTTCGGCCCATCTGCCTGAACAGTTAGTTATACACAGCGAATAACAGATACGACCTCGCCATCAAGAATGCCATTCGCCAAAGTGGAGGATCTGTCCCCACTACGACTGTTACGACGACTAGGNCCCCTACCACGACCACACACCCACCTTCGACCACGACCACGACCACGACCACGGCACCTACTACCACCATTGCCACAACAACAGCGCATCCTACCACTACGACGACATCGACCAAACCACCGACTACAACTCAACCTCCAACAGGAAGTTGTGCTAGAGTAGACCAGTGGAACTCGGTGACCGCTGTGAGTCGCGCCGCGTTCCATAGACCAGGTGCTTCCTACTAATCCAATCCACAGTACGTTGGAGGCTCTCAAGTCTTGTACAAGTAAGCCAGATATTTTGCATGTCGCTGTTCAGTTAGGCTGATTTTGACATTCTCCTTGCAGCGGTCACCTCTGGACAGCCAAATGGTGGTCATACGCAGGTAAAGGATATCTCCAAAGTATGTTCTAGGCTAGCGCTCAACAGATTTTGATGTCTAGATACTCCTGGAGGTGTGTTTCCTTGCAGCCCAATTCTACTTCTTGAATTCTAACCTGGAATTAAGGAGGAGCTGGAGTTTGGACAGATGCTGGACCTTGTGCTGCTAAAGCAATAGTCCCCATCAAGACTAACCATGCAGTTCCGCTATCTGTTACTGACATTGCCGGAGCAAGATCGATCCTCGAACAGCAACAGGCTCTCACTGCCCAATCATTTGCGACACCTATGCAGTAGAGCAAGCGCTGGAAAGGGGAAACAAGCCTATTTGCGTTGTGATGAGAACTAGGCAAATTATCTTTTTCCTTGATATGTACTGCACTGTTGACTGAATCAGTATATAAACCTTACGACACTTCCTGAAGGATTGTTGTACGCCAGTCCAGCAATGAGGTATAATTGGTATATAGTAGTTGCAAACATCCTAACGAAATAATACATCAGCGCAGTCATTGAAATGGGAAGGAAACAATCATACGAAGCCTCTCGAACCTATGCCCGTAGTCGATTGAATTTGGGTAGCATCTCCCTCAGATACTCAGCATGCTTCCGTCTCAGATCTGCTTCTTGTGCTTTCCCTCTTCCACTCCAGGTCCTCCGTTCTGCCTCGGGATACACACAAGTATAATCATCTAGTACTTCGTCTTCCGTTGGAACCAAAAGCGAACCAGCTCCGATAACACAAAATGATGATATTGAGACTGTATGATGCACTCTAGAACGCGTAGAGAATGTGTTGAAATCCCCGATCGAGGGACATTCTATTCCTATGGAACAGGTATGTGATAAAGAATAAGAAAGGTTACTGGGCACACTTACGACACCCTATTTCAAAGAGATTGTCGTCTCCTATACGCATAACTTGTTTTCGTCTGAGAATGGCATCTAGGTGAAGACTGAACTAATATTAGCAAGTTCTATGCGCACCTGTTCACAATAATTACACCCTCCTCAATAATACATCCCGAGCCAATGACTATTGGTCCAGCAATTGCAAAAATAGTGGCTTTTGGATGGACGATACTACCTACTCAAGGACTTSAGGATCTAAACCTGAGGCACAAAGCGCTCGCAAGAACACACCAGAACCAATTGTGATGTCACCTTTGAGTTCTACGTCTTGACATACCACAGCTTTCGAGTGGATGTTGAATTTATCTCGTCTATAGCGTACGTAAACGGCATAGTAAAAAAGGTATACAGAGACATGACTTGCATCGGTGCCATGATGAGAGTGAGTGGACGAGACGCGTTGTCGGAGCTTTCGGACCGTAGAACTTTCGACAACTTCGTGGACTCACGGGAAAAATTATGATCTAGGGGACGAAGTACAAGTACAACTGTCTACAATAAAGGTCCGAAAAGATTATTCGACGGTCGAAGGGAGTCTGGGAAGAATACGCTCGCTACCAATCCCCGTCTAGACCACTCGTCTACTAACAAGTTTGCCCATCCTATTACCCACAACATGGTCCATATCCATCCTGCCCAGCCTTGGACCTTCCTTCCAAACGTATACCTCCAAACCCCTTCTAATACCACACCCACAGCCATCATGAGGAAGAATCCACCCACATAGCGGAAATCTGAACCACGTCCCATACCCCACAGCCCCCAATGGTGGAAGAGTCCTGATACAAGGAACGCACCAAACACACCTCCAACACGTCCGAAGAGCATCGAAAGCGGCTTGTATCCAATCTCAACGAACATGCACCGAAAAGCTTGGTGCCATCCACTTGTCCAAAAGTCAGAGACACAAGTGGAACTCCATGGCGTGCCAAACATGGGTGGCCATTGAGAAGGATACTGTCGGAAAAGCAGGATACCGATTATAGAAGCAATTTTGTAACACGCTTGGATGGCAGCATAAATCACAAACCCACCCATAGTGGCTATTACGCTAGATCTGGTGTATCGTAGGTGAGGTGGTAAACTTTCGTCGAAGATAGTTCCTCCTTGAGGAGATCCTATGGTGGTCGACGCCAGGCTCTGAACATAATATTGAAAAGCATCCAGCATGAGGATGTGACCCACAGCGGATAGGGCAGTCTGTAAGACAAAAATTGAAGTAGAGCGAGACCGACTTTCTGTGGGAATTTGCAATCCTGTGGAGAAAGGCCATCCGATCCCACGGAAATTGCAACACATCTCAACAGCATCTGTGAGGATGGCCAAGCGAGATGGATGATTGGAAGGAAGTGCCGCTAGGTGTCCTCGTTGTCTCGTGTAAGRAATTCTTGCTTTGCTGAAGATGATAGAGCGCATCCCAAATGTGACCATAGCGAGCTTGAATGTCTCGTTTACAACTAGAGAATACAAGAATAACACGCGAAAGACGTACCACCAGGCCCTGATTGATATATGCAAGTCGTTCATCGGTATACCCCGACACCAAATCCAGGCGCGTTGCTGCTCTGAAGCAGGAATACAGTGCCCAAGGAAGGAGGCAAGTCGGGTGTTTTGGGTATCAGGCTTTTGGACAAGTACTGCGAGAATATAATAGCAAAGCAATGGCGGTAGTAGCACTCCCAAGAAAGAATGCCCGTCGAGAGGGATATCTCGAGCCGGCAAATGCCTTCAAAGAAGATCTAAATGTTCATGGACTTCACATACACAGTAATGGGGAAACCTACCATAACTCGCTCATGGTAAAAATCAAGTCAGAAATGACGTGGTTAAGCTCAACCCCAAAGAAAAGTGTTCACAAGCGGTGCACAGTGAAAGGTCTCGTGCGTCATTCCAGCCTTGGCTAGCTCTGAGTTCTCGTATTTAAGGTGTCTTGGAAGATGAACCAGTCGTTGAAGAAACCCTGACGCATGAATAATGGATGGACTCCAGTGACAGTGGGATGACGGGCAGAACCCACGAAAGTCTTCCACCATTTGTGATCGTGATTTGATATGCATTTTGANTWTTTTTTTGAAAACCTTAGATATGACAAAGAGTATGGTTTTTTGCACATTTAAGAATAAATATAAATATGAATGAGTGTGAAGGATGTGTAAAGGACGACATCTTGGATAGAAGCACAAAAACCAGTACTAATAAATGCTGGCTATTTTATGCTACTGGGGTGGTGCAACTCCCTTGGAAGTTGGACCTACTGTCCACGTTCATCATAGCATCAACGGTCACAAAACTGGAGCGGTCCATCTCGTTGGCAAGATAGTAGTCCATGTTGAGAGCCCCTGATAGGAAGGTAATGTAAGTAACAGATTGAATGATAGAGAAGGGGAACAAGCATACAATTCCAGTGACCTTGGACCTTCTTCTTGTATGTGAACCAAGCCCAGCCTTGAGCGACATATTGAACCTTACCCTCACCATGCGCGACACAGGTGGTGCTTTCGAACTGGAAGATTTAATTAATGTTTGCTTCGGAGACTCCGTCGGGTCAACATACCTCAAGAGTGCACGTCTGACCTTCTTTAGCGTTCATCTCGATTGTTTGAGTCTGTGCAAGACTCTTTGAGGAAGTTGACCTAGACAGTTGCGTTTATTAGGTTGCCGTCCTCCTACTTGAGGAACGAGAACCTACGTGTGACTAAGGCTGTTGGTGATTTCCACGTTGGTTGTCATTGTAGTATCGATCGATCCCATAGCTGGGATGCCTATACTAGCAGATACAGACAATCCTACGCCAATGGCGCTTTGCTCTGAGGATGGCCAAAACGTCAATGATTTCCAAGGTGGGCACAATACAAAGCAACTCACGAGTGACAGTAAAGCTGTTTTGTGCCTCGGTATTGTAGGTGCTAGTCAGGGTGATTTTACCATCCGTGCCAACGATCTGACCGCCTGTGTTCTGCTTGCTAGAGCTGCAGTCGGGAGCGCCGACCAAGGTGACATCGGTCACTCGAGGAGCAATGCAGACGCTCGCAGGCTCTTCGGGCCACTTCGAGATGGTCATGATCAGAACACAGTGTCCGGCAGGTAAACATCGCGGGAACATACCTGAGGAGGGTTGGCCTTGACTTCGTATTTTCCATTACCCCACTTGGACTCAGCAATGGCTTTGAGTGAGGGCCATCCAGGCACTATAAAAGATATATTGATTACAATCAGCAAAGACCAAAATCGCTGAGGAAGTCTGGGGTGAAGCCCACATTTTTGGATGTCCTCTGCAGTGAGCTTTCCACACGTCCCAGCCTGACGTTTCCTGAGGTCCGAGTCTGACCGCTTTTTCAAACGGAAGGTACCCAGCTCAGCACCATTCTCATCAAAGGCATAGAGCGTACTGGCGTCCTCGTCGTCATAAGCAATAATATGTGCATTACTGGGAAGGGGCGCATSCRCAGGTGTGGGGAGGGCCACRACCGAAAGCAAAGAAGAGGCCAAAATAATGGAAGAGGTAAGAACACCGAGCTGAACCATAGAATTCAAAGAATGTGTGGTGAACTGGCAAGGATCGTCAAGAAATGAAGAATGCCAAAAGAGAGACAACGAAGAGGAAGTAAGTAATGGAGAAAAACAGAGAGCCATCTGTTTTATATGTCCTTGAAGCGATCGGGAGACTCTAGTGCCGTATACTCACCTCGGAGGCATCCTGGGGTTGATGAGATATGTCAAGCGCCGACGTCTCGAGACCATATTTGGCAGTCGCGTAGATGTGAAGCCCCTCGAACGCATGGCCAAGACTTACAGAAAAAGATCAAATGAGTGATCCGTGCTACAAACAGAGCGACCGTTGCCAGAGGCCACATTGCAAGGGTGATTTTCTTCAAAGTACAGTCTTGGAACTGCCTGCGACATGTTTCAACTTGAGGATTGCAGATCTTGCGTAAATCTATGATTGACTTCTGGAGGATGGGGATCCCATGACAGAGAAAGTGGGCAGAAATCACCACTAGTTTGCGATTGAGAGTAATACTAGAAATTAATACGATGCTGTCGCGTAGCTCGTGTAACTATTGAGTGAGAGGAGTCTTCGCGAGCATGCGGCTTATTATAACGCAGTTCAGCAGGGTTTTTTTTCAGTCTTTGTATAACTCACCTCAGTAATAGCCACAAAGAGGTGATCTAAACACCGCTCAGTACATGCTGTTCGAAAATTTGCCTCTAATATATTGTTTCTTTTGTTTTGGTTCAACTCAAAAACCGAGCGCGTTTCAAACTCTTCTCATCGGTGAATTCGACAATTTCAACACAGCAGGAAAGCGCTGGGCTCTCCGAGTGATATACAACTTTACTTAGCACTGTTGCAGAGAGTTACAGACAGAAAGCTTGGTGGAACATGATGGGGAGTATTAACACAACGGCATCCACCTCGGGGAGCCCGGAGCCGTGGAAGGACAGAAGACCCGGGTGCGTAATGAAGACACCCTCACGTGGAAATTGACGCGTCAACTCTTTCTAAATTCTCACCTCAGCCACTTGGGCGGATTCTGGTTATTAGACCCCAAGCGACCAATATGGGAGGAAAGGAACTATCTGTATCTAGCTCAGCTTATGCGGCGCGGCGCAAGGAATTACTTGCGCTTGTGAACCAGCTCCGAGCCGTAGGGTCAGTGGCATTATTCAGGACGTTCTGCTCAAACACAGTGCTCATGTGAAGTTACAGTGCACANGGCGACTTGGATCTACCACGTATCACAGTTATAGGGAATCAGAGCGCTGGTATGTACATGATTTTCTCCGCCGAGACTGCGACTAACTTGTGGTCACTTCAAAGGAAAGTCATCAGTGGTTGAAGCCATAAGTGGCGTAAGCACCACCTCCCGCTCACGTTCATTCTTGACTAACAGCTGTCTCAGATAAGCGTTCCGAGAGATGCTGGGACATGTACCAGATGTCCAATGGAGTGTCGACTCTCTTCTTCCAACGGACCATGGTCTTGCCGCGTCTTCATCCGCAGAGAGTATGACAATGATGGAAAACGACTACGAGAAATCAAAGAAGAACCATTTGGCCCCAAAATCACGGACAAGGCCCATGTTGAACTAGCTCTTCGGCGTGCTCAAGTTGCTGTCCTGGACGACAATAGATCCCACGCGGAGTTGCTGAATTCGGATGAGGATGAGTTGGCGCAATGGGCAAAGGCAGCCGCCCAAACTACCCAGTTCTCGCGGAACGTTGTATGTGTGGATTTGGAAGGACCTGACCTAACGGATTTGTCTTTCATAGACCTTCCCGGTATGAGTGCAACCGTATACCCTGACATATTAAACCTCACTCGCCTCTCCCTCTCTCCCTGAAAGGTATCATCCAAAACGCAGACCCAACGGTCGTCGACTTAGTAGAGAACATGGTCGTGTCACACATACAAGGAAACTGCCTTATTCTTGTTGCGCTTCCTATGACTGGTCAGTTTCCACGATATTCCGTTCCAATTCAGATTTAAACGACTCCCGTAGATGACATTGAAAACCAAAAAGCTTTGCGACTGGCTCGTCAAGAAGATCCTCAGGGTAAAAGAACCATCGGCGTCATGACGAAGCCTGACATGCTTACAACCGGAGCTTCCAAATCGTTGGGATTATGGATGGATGTTATTGAGGGACGCAGGCATCCTTTGACTCACGGATATTATGGCACTCGACAACCTAATGATGAGGAACGTCACGATAACATTACGACAGCTGAGGCCCGTGCGGTCGAAGCCCACTTCTTCCGAGAGACTAAACCATGGGCACAATCGAACCAAACTCACCGTTTTGGAACTGACAATCTTATCGGTACATTGAGCCGACTTCTGGTACAGGTCATTCATGAAACGTGGGTTTCTTAAATCTCCCCACCGTTGACCCTGTGGCGCTGACATTTCTTACCAAGTCTCCCTCGTATTCGCGCGGACGCTCAAGAGCGCTTGGAATTGTGTCGACAGGAACTYTCGAAACTTCCCGAGGCCATCGAAGAGGAACCAGCTACTTACATGCTCAACCTTGTTACCACATTCTCTGGGAGCGTCCAGAGACATGTCAAAGGAGGGGGAGCAGACGTCAACAACTTCATCCATGAAAATCGTGGGATGTACAGGTCATTGAAGCAAAGTATTCGAAGCACTGCTCCGAACTTCGTCCCTTTCTTCTCTAAGTCGGTACATCAATTTGACAATGTACTAGAGGAGGATTTGGAAGACGTCGACGACAAGAACCAGTGGAACATTGGGCAAAAGTTCACCCTCGATGAAATGAGGAAGCATATCACGAAGTACGTCGCAGTTTTTACTTTTATGGTGCAGAACTGYTCTCTTACAGTTACCGATGAAGATCGATTTCGAGGGAGCTTCCCGGCAATGTACCTTTCGAGGCCAAAGTTGCTCTTATTATTTCCTTCCAGAAGGACTGGAAAGCGATCGTTGAGAGGTGTCTGGAGAACGTGAAGGCCGCAACTACAAAAATGCTGAGGGGTTTGATCAGAGACAGTTTCTCCCGTTATGCCACTCTTCAAGCCCATATCGAGTACGAGTTCCTTTTCTACAATGTTCTATGTGTGATGCTTATCTGACTTYTATAGTACTTTTGTSGCTGAACTCGTAGAGAAACATCATGCGAGTTGTCTACCTACTCTGATGCACACTCTAGAAGTGGAGAACTCTCCGTTCACACAGAACGATCATTATCTTCAAACTTGCACTGAGAAGTGGCTTTCCAAGTATAAAGACGCTAGATCTGGGAAAGTTACGGACAATTCTGGTTCAGAGCGACCTTCGAAAAGGTCAAGAAAAGATGTGCCCACTGCAACTGCCTCCGCGACTCCTGCTTCAGGTGGGCCCGTCTTCTTATTCTAATTTTTTTTACATCATTCCAACGCAGGTTCAGGTTCTTCTACACCGCTTGCACCCCCTCAGTCTGTATTTGGCACCGGTCAATCCAGTGGACCATTTGCTGCATATTTACCCTCCAAGCCATCAGGCCCTTCTTTTGGAGGATCTTTCTCCTTTAATCCTGCTTCGCGGGCTCAATCTCCTGCACCACCTTTAGAACCTGCCCCAGGTCGATCCATCTCTTCTATGGTTACAATACTACTAGCTGACATCTTTAGTAGCAAAATCCCCAGCGCCTTTTACTGCACCACCCATTCAAGTTGCCGTTCCACCTCCAACTAGAGGCTCTTCGACAGATCCAGATCGTGTTCGAGATGCTTTAGCAGCTCTTGCKGCCATTGGGTACAACATCTCTCCTGAGGATTTGCCTCGACTGTTGCCGCCAGACGAGTACGAAACGGAGCTCAATGTTATGGCCGAAGTTCGAGGTTATTTCCAAGTTGCTTATAAGGTATATTGCATCCATCACCCCGACCGTTCTGTTCCCGTTCTCATATCTACATCTAGCGTGTGATCGATAATATCCCGTCTTTCATCGATTTGTTGTTCATCAAGGCTATAGCTAAAGACCTCCAGTACTTCCTGATCCAAAAGTTTGGATTGGGAACTGGAGAAGCTAGTGCGCGTTGCGCGATGTATCTCTCTGAGGACCCTATTATGGTTGCGAAGAGGGAGGAGCTCTTGGCGAGGCAGAAGAGACTTGTCAGTGTTCAGCTTGAGCTGAACAATTTTGGTTTTGAGAGGGCTTAACCTCGATCTACTGGTTTAATTTCTCCAACACATCTCTTTCTGTCTTGATTCTGCACGCACAACACGTATTGCATCTAATTCTTGGTTTAAATGTCTTCATGTCAGTCTATCACTCTATTGTAACAACATTGTCAATGTAATACTACACTATGTTCTATCCTGTTTCATATGTTTACCTAACACCTATCATTGACAATGTTAAAGCTTGGTCGGACACGCAAGACACTGATTCAGTACTGAGACAAGATGCAGTTGGTCCAATAATGTTGAAGTGGGTTTGCAAGTAGATCTGAAGGTCCATAAAATTCCGATAGACGTTGACACAAGGTTGCACGGCAGGAAGTGAGATGATTTGGAGGTCGTGAAATAGAGTGATGATGTACAGAAAGCAAACAATGAAGGATTCCAGGTAAAACTACAGAAGCGACTAAAAACAATCCTAGTCTGTTTGAAAGCAAACACAATTAGATGGACAGAGTGTTAGCGCAATCAACGTACGGAGGGATCATGAAGAGAGCCCAGTTCCACGCGTACCCTTCCGTGAATCCTTCCTGAAATACGAACTGTTCACAGCAGTCGCTTGTACCATGTCGAAGATGGTTTCCCCCACTCCAAGGAAACTGTCAGCAGCACTTCGTGCGCCGTCTGGTACATGTGTTGTATCAATTCTGTGAGAAGCAGTTTAACCTAAAATCTGGTCGTTGAGGTAAAGTACGAACGTGAATCCACTTGATCGTCGGATGCCTGCCGCAACAGTGGATAAGAGAACTGCGTCGAATGCGTAGTGGGCAAGTCTTCCGATCATGGTAGAGCCAATAAAGATATTTGAGGTAAAGGGAGGTTTCGGACACAGGTATTTATGAAGCCTGGCAGAGCTTCGACGTGGTCGTTCGGCAGATGTCTAGCTTAGATGCCGTGGGAATCACTCTTCACGCGTCTGATTGTGGCATCCACCCGGACCGTCATATGCATGTTTTGTGGGCACTTGGTGGACACGGTACAGTCGGCTGGAAAGTACAAATAATAAGTACTACACTATGGACACTCAGAGTCAGTATTCACGTCGCAATTTTACACCGCGTCTTTCTAGACCTTGTTGAAATTCCCGCTCAGCTATTGGATCAGACAGGATCGAGACCTCTCCAATCTTGGAGTCCCCACTGCTAAACCGTACAGTACATGGGCGTCTCTTTAACACAGCAAAGAAAGTGAATTGCTCCCAGTGAACGAAGAATGCGATTATGTTATCTATCCAGACTACGTAGTAGAATCCAGCACCCTTCAAGGGTTCAAGTTGGCAGGGAAGTTTCCGTTTTCACGCTGGTCATCCCACTTGCTGATCTACAGAAGGTATATCTATGTGAGCAAAATTGACGCGGGAAATAAGGCAAAGATAAACACACCCATTCGTCTGGAAAGGAAATAATAAACGGTCAGCATAGTCTGTACAAAACAAAAGGATAGGGAAGGTACGAACTGGGGCAGAGAGAGTTATATGTCTTCTTGAACTGAGTGCAGGGGGCGTAGTCCTCTCCCTTGGCGGCAATGCACTTGAAGTAGTCACAGTAGTTCTGGAAGCTGAATAGAACATGAGAAAGGTCAGTTATGTTCAGGATCAATAAACTTGCTTTGGAAACTCACCAGTTCCTGGTCTGGTTCTGGTTAGGGAACCGGGCTATGTAGCAGGAAACCACGGAGAAGTAAGCAATCCAGTTGCAACTTTGGAAAATTACAGGGCATCCTAACCATCGAAAGGAACTGTCTGGATGACATATTTACTAGAAAGAAAAACGGTCAAAACAGAATAAAAGCCACATTCGATATGTTGTTCACCTCCTGAGCTCAGAGATATCGACGTCAGACATGGTGCTGGTGGTGGAGGTGATAGTGGTCGGGGTTCAAGAGAGTCGGGTTCCAGCGGGAAGTAAACAGGCGAGTTGATATCATTAGTCAGCACGCCCAGGCTTGAACTGGACTCCCACTCACGTTGGCTGCGACTCTCTGATTGTTCTTTACACCATCTCCACCTCTGCTTAGGTTTAACCTAATACTTGAAAACTATGGACGGCCTTCTCGCAGAAGTTGCAGCAAAGCGCAAGGCTATCACAGCTGAAAGTGACCGCCCTAAGAAATACATGCGACGGGGAGATATCGAAAGACTTAAAGAAGAAGAAGAGCGTAAAGCAAAAGAGGAGAAGGAAGCCAAAGCAAGAGCGGAGAAGGAGGCAGCTGAAGCTGCAGAGAGGGCCAAAGTAGCAAAATCGAAAGTGTGTAGCTTCCCCGCAAATATTACTGCTATTTTGTCTGATTTGTTAATGGAGAACAGGCCCCTTCAAGATCAACTACCAATTCGCCACATCCTGGTAGCCCTATGACACAGGATCCTCCAGAAAAACCAGAGACATCTTTCAACATATCCAATGATGAAACCATACGG
The DNA here is from genome assembly GCA_004354395.1 of Chondrostereum purpureum. Taxonomy (NCBI): domain Eukaryota; kingdom Fungi; phylum Basidiomycota; class Agaricomycetes; order Agaricales; family Cyphellaceae; genus Chondrostereum; species Chondrostereum purpureum. Next base: position 8,605 of record LBLO01000290.1, on the reverse strand, counting down.
AGACTTCGTTCCAAGGGCCAACCCATCCGCCTCTTTGCCGAATCTGACAAGGACAGAAGGCTTCGGTTACGTGCATTGGAGCTTATTGAAGAAAAAGATCATGATAAACAGGGAGGCCAGAACGACTTCAAGAAGGCTCTTGAAGATGTTGAGAATGTCGAAAGAGAGTTGAAAGCCAAGAATGTTAAGGGAAAGAAGAGAGACGATGACACGGATGGTGGAGGCATATTAGATTTGGCGTTGCTCAAGATGGACCCCGACAAAGTTTATCCACTCATTTACTATGCACTAAAACGGGTGTTGAAGGAGTGGGAAGAAGCGATGGACGAACGACCTGGTATGTTCAATGTTGTCTTTCTACATGACATGCTTGCTTACCCTACTCCTCAGAACATGTAAAGCGCACCCATCAAGGAAAGCTGGCTGCTGCTACACAAGTTCAATCGGCGGAGTACTTGAAGCCGCTCTTCAAAACACTACGGTCGAGGGTAAGCCCTGCTAAAACTCACACATGAATTTCCTAACCTCTGCTCCTAGTCTATGCCAAGCGACATGCTGCTAAGAATGGCCGAGATTGTCCATTACATGCAAAAACGTCAATATCAACGCGCAAATGACTCGTACCTTCGTCTCTCAATCGGAAATGCTCCATGGCCCATCGGTGTTACCATGGTTGGGTGAGTTGCACAGAACAGGGTCCTCATATTTCAAGCGCTGAGTGCTTTACAGTATCCACGAACGTTCCGCTCGAGAAAAGATCTCGTCAGATCAGGTTGCCCATGTGCTGAACGACGAAGTCAGTCGGAAGTATATTCAGAGCCTCAAACGGTTAGTTGTTTGTATCTGCGACTTAGATTGATCTAACTCCAATTACAGGCTCTTGACGTTCTCCCAAACAAAACACCCTCCAGAGGATGTTTCCCAACTCATGGGTTGACATGTAATTATCCCAGTGTTGTACTTGATCTACTCAGTTTGCATCCTTTCTACATTTTGAATGAACATGGTGACAGATATATTCTATCTCTTTCCTTTGGCTCTCTTCTGACGTTTTGCGGGATCGTCTGCTGCCAACGCGTGTCCCTCGTCTTTGATATGTGTGAAGAGTTTGGTCTTGGAATCGTAGGCAGAATTACAAACATTGCACTGGAACTGGATCTAACGTCATCCGTCAACAATGAGTCGCRATGTAATTGACAGAACGTACTTGTCCTGGCGTCTTGCCAACTTCCGCTTTCTTTGCTTGCTTTGCTCGTCGGATTTCCTTCTTGGATAGTTCGGGCTGTGGCGTAATCGTTGAGTCTGCSCCCTCGTCTTCAACACGACCGGGTTTGGTATCTTCCAGGGATTCTGGTATGGGAGTGGGTGAATCTGGTATTCTCGGTTTGTCCTCTTTCGTTTTACCCCGTTTTTGACGGTTTGACTGCAACAGTGGTGGGTCTGAGATATCGCGGACCATTCGTTCCGTCTTCGTCAAGGGATCTCGTGTGCATTCTTCGGTTTATTTTTATTCTTCTTCTGCTTGGCCCGAGATATGTGCAACGGCTCTTCTGTTTCCTCCGCATCGGGGCGCTGTTGTTCCTGCTCTTCCAAATCCGGACTGGGAGATCGCGGTGGTGGTTCAGGAGAAACTTGGCCAGATTCAGATGTGGCCTTTTCCTCGAGAGCCACCTCTTCTCCTGCGAACTCTCCGTCTCCATCATCATCTTTGAGACCTAGCTCGTCGTCTTCTTCTTGCATTTCTCGCCGCAGTCGCTCTACCTCTTTCATATGCTTCTTGCTCCTCTCATGACTGTCCCAAGCCGCCTCACTTCGGAATGACTTGCCGCACGCAACGCATTCCCATTCTTCCGGATCCTCTCCTTCTGCAGCTGCCCACTCCAGATCATCGTGAAGCCCTCCAGAATCTATCTTCTGCCAATCTTGTTCTACATACGTCTCGAGCGGGGGGATATTATTATGTGCCCGACGAGATGAGGTGGATACCCCTGATGCACTTTGACCAGCAGACTCCGCTTGACGAGCTAGGTGAGCCTTGTAACGAGGGTCCCTCTTGCGTATAAATTTGGCTAGTGACTGGAGAGAGTATGGTCATCATCATGCGAACCCCATATTAATTCATTATCTTACCCGTATTGTATCGTTGTAGTCTCTTCGCGCATCATCACGGGCCTTCTTGTTGTCTTTCTCCATCAATCTATGTTGCAGTCAGAACTGCGCAGTAGCCGTTGTAGGTGGAAGAGACAAGACCTCACCTACGAACACGTCTATCGGGGGCTTCGGCCAAATTCCACTGTTCCGTCCATACAAAGTCCTTATTGGTTACGAAGTTAATCCAAGCATTGTAAAATGACCGGGCCTCGTTCTCTCCCTTGATAGTGGTGGACCACGACCAAGTAGAGTAACCGAAAGAGGGAAGTTCAACATCAGATACCATCGCCTCCTCAGCTTGGAGACGGTCAAACAGGTGGCGGTAGGTCCAAAAGAAGCTCTRTGTGTGAGATCGTATCGTCAACCAGCCGGGAAAAAGTGGTAGAGGTGGGGACAAACGTTATCACTATCATCGAACCCTGCCCAGATGGAGGGATCGAAGAAGCGAGAGATATGCTTGACAGTGAGACCTCTGTCACGAGCCTTGGATGGTGGTGCACCTCGGCGGATGTCCTCGTATACAGTTTGCTCGTCCGGCTCGGGAGCTAGTGATGCTTTGTGCGAATCGTACCAAGCCCTTTCCTACTTGTGATCAAGTGTGTCAGGGTTTCTTGATCATCGGAGCATGAAGAAATAGAATGGTTTACTTGTTCATCACTCAGAACCTGGAGACGAAAGAAGAGTGCGTGAGTAATTAACAAGTATCCTGGGCCTGTGTTCCTGAGCTAACGGACCTCGTAAGCGACCTGTAATGAAGCAAAGCGTTGTGTGGCTGCCTCAACATCATCCTTGTTCTTGTCGGGATGGTGGATTAAAGCTAGTCGACGAAACGAACGCTAAGAGAAGGTTCCAAGTCAGGATTGATTTCCAAGAAAGATCTGCCAATACCCCACCTTGATTTCATCCGCTGTTGCGTCCTCAGCAACTTCAAGAAGCTGATAGTAATCCGCCGCCTCTGGCTCATCTCCTGATGCACGGGCGGTGGATTCTCGTGCCCCCATTTGTCGTCGAAGTTTTGGGACAGGAAAGTATTGATGAGTCAAAAGCAGTTGAAGATCTTGTTTGGCCGGCCCTATCCGGCCCGGACTGTTCTCTTCCTCACACCGACTGTCATGTCCGACTTCTTTAAAGTTTCTCCCTCTGCCGTCGGTGGGTGACCATGAGCTACCTATCACACGGTTTGTATGTCTAAAAGACTCCGCAGAGGCTTCGGCCAAGAAGGCGGCACTTATGAACAACGTCCGCCAGGAACTTGCGACAGCGAATGCTCAGACTCTCATGACTGTAAACAAACTAGTACTTTAGTTGCTCTTGTTCCCTTCTCAACCATCTCCTTTAGAATCTCAACGAGGCTTGCTACAAATCATGTGTACCAAAGCCTGGCCCCTCGCTATCGTCTTCAGAAACGGCAAGTAGTTTATCCTCGAATAGCATCCGCTCACTCACCTGCCCACAGACGTGTCTTGACAGATGTTTCTCTCGCTACATGGAAGCCTGTAAGTGGAAAAAACCCTTCCGCTTATCAACTTCCGCTACTGCTGTATTAACAATTCACCGGCAGTTAACATCGTGAGTCGAACATATGTGAACCGACTCAGTAAGGAAAAAGCAAATCTGGAGTCTACATCTTTTATGTGACTTCCGCCTGYCCCCTCGTTTCTCTTCCCCCTCGTTCCCCGTACTTCCTACCCRCTGCTCCATTACCTTTCAGGCTAGAATCGATCCTCAGAAAAGGCACAGATACTTTCGCTCGTGTACTTTACAGTTACTTTTCGAGTAATTACTACTTGTGGCTAGGGACGGCGCNAAAAAACAGCGAAGGAAATGTGGCGCGGATTAAAAAAAACGTCATGAAAAGGAAGAAAAGAAAACATAGTAGATGTGAAATGACAGGGAGAGACTAAGTGGACTACAAAAACAGGCTGGTATGTTATGCTTAGCGAGATTTACTCTAGGAATGCGATGAGAATGGGAGAGCGATTGTAAGACCCTAGGGAGTGCTGGAAAGCAAAGCATCAGGACATCAAGGTGGAGCGGGGATTGAACAATGTGCGACGAACTCATCGTGTATGAAGCGCGATCACAGAGAAGAAAGATCATATAGAAACAAAGAAGGGAAACGGATACTGCAATACAGAAATGGAAGGAAAACAGGTAAACTAATAACAATATGTACGCAGAGGAAAACGGGGACTAGCGGAGATTATCAATCAGCCCTCCTGGTGATGCCCATCGTTGGGAGGGTCAGGTAAGCCCGATAGCGCCAAAGTGCTGCGGCCTAAAGATTCAGAAGGATGGTGCATGGGAGGAGATGGGCGAAACGGAGCAGTAAGAATGTCTTGAGAGGAAGGGGGAGCACTCAGTGTGAACATTGTAGTGTTAGAGGGTTGGTGGTGGATAGGCACGGATTTTAGTACATTCGACACTCTCGTCTCATCGAAGTACGACCTTTGGAGGGGATTGACTGTGTAGGGATGTNGGGGGAGCGCCTGTGAAAGGCCACTATCGTAAACGCTCATCTGTCCACCGTGATAAGAACTGAAGTGGTTGTCATAATCATTGAATCCGCTGTAGGCTGTAGTAGGGCTTGCCCCATGATCTACGACTGAGTTGAAAGGCAAAGAAGGGTATGATCCTGATGGTGCTGTGTGGGGCATTGGATGGAGAGGATCATGGGAGAACCCCGGCTCTGATGAAGATAATGNCAAGGGGCGTTTCGGAAAGTGGCGCGGACCTAAGTCGGAACTTCCTATCTCTGCATAGGCGTGATATCGTGAGCCATTGAAAGCCGCCATCGGAGGTGTTGGGAGTTCCAAAGGGGTCAAAGGACTGAGAGGGGTTAAAGGAGAGTCAGGAACGCCGTTTGAAAATCCTGGAGAGAGCATGCTCGATGTTGGGCTTGTTGTACGGTTAGCCTGTTGAATATTACCAACGATTCGAGCCAACTGAACGGCAGATCCAAGCAGATCGTGCCGCAAGACGCGTGTAGCTTGATAGTCCTCTGTCCAGTCTGTGCATCTCTTCCAGTAGCGGTGACTCGAGCCATCTGGAAGGGGGGATGTGATGGCCTCAAGATAGAACGTTGGGGGTTGACTAAGACGGAAAGTAGCCAGTCCAGAGCCAGGAGAAGCATTGACAAATTCTGCATGGACAATACTGYGGAAGGAAATTTCCATCTTGAAGGCCTGCCCTGCCGACTGTATGAACCAAGTCAAGCATCCTTTCCCCTCACATAAATACGCCACTAGATCATGCTGCCCAATCGTACTCGCAATTCGGCGCCATGTACCAATGGATAAATCGGTACAAGGTATGAGTGAGATCGCTGACATTAAATGTCAATGACCGACTGACAACAAGGAACAATATTTGCTTACGTTCTTCTTCGTGAATCAGGGTATGCAAATCGAACTCATAACCGGGAGAGAGCGCAGGAGGCTCTGTGGGAGGAATTTCAGGGATGGGGAGGGCAGCCTTGCCCTCTTGAAGCTTTGCCTTGGCACGTCTTCCAAAGGATATATTAAAGGAAAGAAAAGAGGTCTTAGAAGCAGAAGCGCGTACCTGTTTTGAAACCAGATTTGGGTCTGGCGCTCCTGCATTCCAAGTAGCTCACTAATCTCCCGTCTACGAGCAGCGGTAGGACTTCGGTCGGCGACAAAAATTCGCTCAAGCTGGACTAACTGGTCTGGCGTAACCCTTGAACGTTTTCGTTTCTCTTTCATAGGGCCTCCTTTCGACTTGGAACGCGTCCTCGTAGGCCCTGACTCTGGGTCTTTGTCTTCGTCGCCGTCCATATTTTCCGAGGAACTGGACAATGGTCGCGGGGCTGTCATCGGGGTCTCGGGGGATGTGGAAGTGTTTGTAGAGCTAGGGGATGGTGTCTGACAATCTGTCTCTTCATTTCTGGGTCTTTGGTAGAGAGGGTCAAGGTGGAGAGAGACACGCTTGGACCGGTTGGGCATCGATTGTTGCAAGGCGGCATTTTTGGCTGTGTATGTGTTTGGGGAATGAGTGATCACCGCATAGACAAGGGAGTAGCAGAGACAATTCAAACGTACATTCCATAGGAAAACCAAAAGCCGCGTGGGGTCGCAGGAGAACGGTGGCCAGTTTGAACTCTTCGGTAGAATGGGTATTTGCGTCTGGAGAGAATGGTACTGAAGTGAGAGCAAACGGCACAGCCGGGAAAGATCGATAGTAGTTAGTACAAGAGAGCAGAGGAAATCAATAAATTGGAAAGGAGTGTGAGGAAAATAGAACAAAAGAATGAAAAAGGGACGATGAGTGTCAAGATAGAGGTTGAAGAAAAAGAGGTTCCCGAGACCCTTAGACTTTACATGGGTTAGGCGCGTCCCAGGTGAGAGGATGGATGAATCACGAGCGCCACTTCCGTCAGATCAGATCTAGGAACGAAGCCTACAACCAAAAGAAGACTCTGGTTCTAAGGTAACCACTACCACACGCGGTAAACATGTCTAGTCTTTATGGATAGCCCTCGTGTCTCTCTTCGCTGATTCCGTTTCTTTCACAACATGATCTTTTCGCTGGAGGGGTGTTCCTAGAGATAACTATTCAGTCCTTTCAAGCATAGTGTAAAGTTCGTTTGCACACGGACTCGTCTTGCGGACCAAGGGCGCAGGAGATAGATCTGTCTGGATGAGGCGTCGCGCTTATCATACTCGCGAGATTACCCCTCCAGGAACACGAGACGTCATTGTTTCCCTTCCAAGGTCCATCGCGTGTAACCCCGCTCCGTATCGGAAAATGTAAAAGTAAAAAAANGCCAGTGCTCGCAATATTGCGTAAAAAGTACGGCTAGGAAATTGATTCTTCTTCAATCCCATGAAGAGCATCAGCAATGCGCACCTCTTTGTGCATCTCTTCCTCCGACTCTCCTGCCCCTGTGAGCGCGCGATCACAAACAAAACATGTGAACCTTTTTGTATTCTCTTGTCATCGGTTCATCTCTTGGAGGCGGCCAATGAGAAACTGAGAGAAATCCGACACAGTGGGCTCTGTACATAGGACGTTGTCATGACAGGTGCAAAAAGGACAACCTGGCTTGGGAATCCTTGAGAAGATTCCTTGCAAGACGGGAACTATAGTTTGGGGCGGGCTGATCGTGTACGGATGTGTCGCAAGGTTGAAAGGCCCTCAATATCTGAGTTATGTTCCGCTGCAAAAAAAGAGCGGAAAAAACCCTGCAGGAGATTATCTTCTTTGCTGACAGCTGTGCAATGCGACCGATAGATTCAGGCGCCCGCCCACCCCTGCATGATTCTTGTATACAGTCTGGACTCCCGCTGGACAATCAATTATGATGGTGCAATGGAAGGAACCGTCGGTACGCTCGGGCCCGGGCGTGTGTACATTCTGACCACCAATCATGGTTCCCGTTTCCCTGTATAGTTTTCGTTTTCCCAGGGAAAGTGTCGGAAGAAGCGCTGTCAACTCGCATGGTTCGATCGAGGGAGCGTACTGAAAAACAGACTAAACTGTGGGTACAACAACACGCACACGAGTGTAACTTCAGTAACGGAGCCAGAACGGGGGCGATCGTATAACTAACATGAGCGCGGCGACACTTTGAGCCACGTAGTCATGAAGTTTCATCGAATTCCTAGACAGAAGCACAGAAACAACCAACAGACAACACAAGAGATATGTAGGTTTTGGTGACTGAAAGTCCCTTCGCTTTTCGGTGATCACGGAGCCAACAATAGGGGGAAAGTCAAAGGAAGGGCAACAAGGCAGCATGTGCACTGCGAAGTTTCCGCCTTCATCCACCAGCGGGATGGACAAGATACGGCTGGCCATGGGGATCAACTGAGAATGCGGGCAAGCTGTAGAATCTCCTACCAAAACAGACAGATCCAGTGTATCAGACAGACCGATCGGGCGCCGTTCGGAGCCCGTGAAGACAGAAAATGTCCAACTTCCGAATTGACGTTGCAAACCTCATGAGTGCGAGTGCGATCGTTGCAGATGCAAAAGAGGCGTCCAACTCTCCAGGTATCCGTGCGCGTGAGACAGAAGCCCCGATTTGGGAATGACTATTCATAGCAGCGGAGGGCGACCGTCGTCGTTAGAAGTCAGAAAAATACCTAGTGTCAATGAGAGCAGATGACATGAGGAAGGTTGAACAAATATATGGTTACAAATGAAATCCTCTAGGGACCCAAAATCCAATCGTTGATTTTTGAATGAATACCTTCGCGGGAACAGAGATAATCGATGATCTCCTGCAAATCCTTCCCCAACTGTGACCATGGAGGGCGCTAATGCTTGAGCTTGAAGTGGGTCGAGAAGACACCCCAAGAAGCAAACATCACTATGACAGTCCAGCAGGTTGTTTTCCGACCTACCGCAACCTATGGTAGGTCGATCGTAGGTTGGTTTTAACAATCTGCCATTGTAGGTCCCTTCGTAGGTCGTTTGTCCTCCAACATAAACG
>LBLO01000029.1:0-75934 GCA_004354395.1 Chondrostereum purpureum | reverse complement strand
CCCGACCACACATCCCACTAATGACGTTGCAATCCACAGAACGCCCTCATATCCCCCTCTTCGGGATGTCCCCCCATTACTNGGGTTCCCCGCCAGTGTGGTTGCCCATGCTTTTGTAGGGTCGGGACTGCCGCTAATGGTCACTGTTGGCGCTCCGTCTTCTGCATTTTCAGTCACTGTGTTGGGCGACTGCCCAGAAGGGAGGACAGTGAATATCTCGCTACGAGAGTACATCTGCCCGTGCGTTGAATCGATGAATATTAAAACATAGTCCTCCCCAGCTGGGATGTTGTCCAATTCGATGTTTAAAGAGTGCAAGTCTGATGGTGTCGAGGGAACTGATCGGTTTCTGTTATTTTCCAAACCATCGTTACAGGTATCTGCAAGAAGACTCACCATTCTGCGCTACGTATAGTATACCCTCTGTTCTCATTCTCACGAGTTCCACATCGAAAGCGCTAATGTCATCGAAGACACCTTTCCTCCATTTGACTGCATTCGCAGCTCCGTTCTGCCATTGTGTGTCAATGGTAGGGTATGTGATGACGAAGTAGGAGAGAGCTCCTGTCGTGCAGGTGAGTAAAGTGACTATGGTTGCAAAGACGCGCATGTTGTGATGTTGTACAGGGGCAACGACAGCAGAATATGCCAGATGCAGGCTCCTTTTATTAATATCATACCAGCAGGTAGGTAAACATTTGGCAAGAGGATCCCGGTAAGGAACCTTGGCGGATATTATTGAAACTTACTGCTCTTGGAACGGATGTATACTATCCTATGATCTCGAGGAAGTCTACTCCCGCTCCACCGCCCCAGGCAGCAGCAGTGGCCATATTGTGCCCTTTGACACGTTCAGATTATGATATAGAAGTTCAGTTAAGCACCAGCGATTCCTCACCAGATTGTAAACAATCAAGCTCAGAGCTCTTGGATCTACCCGGCGGGCTCCTGTCAAGAAGTCTCCTTCGATTTGCCAAGACCCAANGGAAGGTATGAAGCTTTCATGGCGGGCAAGTAGCTAGTGAAATACGTGTGGAGTATGGCATCTTACAATGTGCGCCGTTCAACTCGTTGTGCAAGTGTCGTGTCAGGTTGAGCATCCGACAGGCCTTGCATATTTTTCAGGAGGGACTTCAGAAGAGTAAACTTATAGTTAAATTTGGGGTCCCTGTGTTGCCAAAATGTGTTTCTTGCCAATGGCGCTGTATTGTTCACTGTGTACAGTATACCAATCGCGGTGGCCAAAGGTAATATCGTATTCGGAGGCTGAGGAAATCCCGCAGCCATAGTCCCGAATACGCGTTCGATGCTCTGCCTGGGCCCTGGATTCTCTTTGTTTCCCTTTGTTCTGCACACATGTGTTTTACGGAAGAAGAAAAGAATGCACTTTCATCGTCCAAACCAAATCGTAGTATCGCCTCCGGTGGCCGAAAAGGAAAGCGTTACATTCCTGGGGTGACATGGAGTGAATGACCGTGACAGAGATCGATTCACGTGACACAGTCTCCCTCTGCCACATTTCAATTTTCCACCGTACGGTATGCTCCAGTCGAGGGAACATCCTATACCGGAAGGATGAAATACCGGGACATTTAAAGTTATATAGAGGGTATGTCCGCAACATCTATTCGAGTCTTCATGGATCACAGTTTGGTTTCTGTCAGTGTCACTGAATTGAAAGAACCTTGTAGTATTTATCACGAGATCACAATGTCATTCCACTGATTCCAGTTTCAACGTTCATCAGCTCAGGCCCCAGCTGGTTATTCAATCGTGTCCAATTCCATGATTATCTTTTGATTCTCTCTATATTGTTCGGAGAATTTTCAACGCGATCGACGGGTCTCACAAGGCTTAAGCTGGGCGTACACACTTTCTTGGCCTGTAGTTTTCTTGACCTTTCTACCAAGAGATTGTGCTTTGCGCCAGTCCTCGGCGGTGATGAGGAACCTTGAGGAACTTCCAATGGATCGGGTTTCCGCCATAGAAACGACGAATCTAAATCAGAGTATATCTCTCATTGGCTGGAACGTACCGAGAAGACCATGATTTGGTCTCCCATATTACATAAGCGATTTGCATCGCGCACTGGTCTATCAGAACGCGCCCCGGTGAGATGAGTTCGGTTTCCTTCCTGCTCTCACTTGTGAGCACAGTGTGAGCGTAGTGTGCCGTCTTGTCTCTCTTTTTCCTTCTTTACCCACTTTCTCTTGCACTTCACCCCTTTGACAAGCGCAGGCGCCGAATTTTCTAACTTGATGTTGTTCCCAACCTGTCTTTACGCTCTACTGTGTTTCTACCCGTGGTCTACACAAGCCTTACCTCTCCTATCCCTACCCTCTTCGCCAAACCCATCACCCAGGAGCTTTTCTATTCCTTTCCAACGAAGCAACTCTCAACGTCTGAAGAGACGTGGAGACATTAGTGGGGAAACAGGACTGGGAGACAACAATGACCTGTGAGTCTATCCGCGTATCACACGGATTTGGTGCCTCATTAGTTTACCCCCTAGTCTCTACACGGTTCCCGTAGAACTCGGAGGTATAACTACTGCTGTACATATGGGTAGGCCCTTTCTCATACTGTTCACATACTTTCTCGATTGAGCATCAATGCAGACACCGGATCCGCCGATCTCTGGGTTATCACAGACGCTTGTAATACCGATGAATGTCGAAGTGCTACCGCTACGCGATACCCTTCTGCTTCCCTCAACTCCTCCGGAGTAGACGTTATAATGAGATATGGAGACTCGACGACAGGAACTCAAGCTTCTGGCGTCGTCGCGTTTGACACTGCCACAATTGCAGGTGTCGCGATCACCAATCAGCCTTTCGTAGCCGTGGATTCGACCGACAATCCTACAGTCAAGTACGCCGCTGCGGGTATTATGGGTCTAGGATTTCCGAGTGGAAGTGAGGCCCAAGAGGCATTGGTTACTGCCCAATCCGGACCCATTACCGACACAGATGACTTCGTCCAAGCAACCTATATGGACGGACCATTGTTGGGAAGGATCGCAATGACCAATCAATTGGAGCTTCCAATGTTCTCAATCTCGCTCCAGAGGAATACCATTGACATTGGGGGCGGGACTGGTATGCTTACTGTGGGAAAGTTACCCGATGGTATAGACAATTCCAGTCTGACTTGGGTCCCTGTGAGAATGTACAGAAGCGAAGAAGGTGGTTTACGAGCTCCTACATTTGCTCCTGATGAGGTTTGTCTTGTAATCTCGCACGATGTTTTGGTCTGACATAAGTTTATAATTGGCAGATCTATCCTTTGTGAGTGGTTTATCATTTTGTAACTAGTGCCATGAAGTGTCTCATGGACCTTCAGTCGATGGGAAATTGACATCGAAGGTGTTTTCCTCGACGACGAGCGGATCGCCGACTCTACTGTACCCGTGTCCGGAAACGTGAACGCCACCCGAGTATCCGCTCTCATTGATACTGTATGTCCTCATTTTCTCGGTCTACTGGCGGCTGAACTGTCTTTCTGCAGGGAAACTCTCTTCTGCGTGGCCCTTCGGATGTCGTAGACGATATTCTTGGTAGAGTTTCGTCCTCTTACAACCCCAATGTAGCCAACCCCGCTGCGACCTTCCCCTGCGCCACCCCCCATACGATGGAATTTCAGATTGGGGGCAAGGTATGCCCATTCATGTTTTTTTCTCAATCCTTTTCCAACGTCGTATCTTCGACAGCGCTTTCCTATCGATCCCCGTGATTTCATTGGTCATGTTGCATCTGGGGATGCTACCACTTGCATTGCGGACAACCTTGTTGCGACAGATCCACCTTCAATTGGAGCGTTGTTCAGATGGAGCTTGGGAGACCCGTTTTTTAAATCGTGAGAAAACCTAGGCTCCTGTTACTTTCATTCTAATATCCACCTCCTCTCCACTAGTAATCTTGTAGCATTCCACTACGGCAACCTCACACATCCTTCGCTTGATCCTCCCCGTGTAGGTATCATGTCGATGGTTCCCGAGAACGCTGATGAGGTCCTCGAACAAGCCGTTCAAGACGCGGTCGATAACGGCGGCAATTTTGAATGTCTGTTTTCCCTGTCTTCTAAGACCAATAGGGCAAAAACTGAACATTTTTCCCCAGCTACTCTGGAAGTTGCCCCTACGGCGAGCGCGGCAACAGAAGGACAAGTGACTGTATTCCCTACTGCGGTCGAGCTAACTGCCACTTCTGCAGCTGGGGCTACAACGTCATCTGCTTCCCCCTCAGCATCACCAACAGCTGTTGCGAACCAGAGTGACCAGCAAGGAGTTTCTCAGGAAAACAACGCTGCCTTCTGTCACGCATTTGACATCAAAATACTACTGCTAGTAACTTCATTGGCTACGTTATTATTATAACATTACTTCTATTCTTGATATAGCAAGTAGAAACGGACCAGACAACGATCAAGTAGACCATAGGCATGTGAACGTACTTTGGACACACATACATAGAGAGCATTCATCTAATAGCATAGGCACAATTCATTTGCATACATTTATTGGATTATATTCCAACCAGGAACACTTTAGATTGATGTGCGGTCTTCAGCTCAACTTGAGCATGTTGCTTTCCTTCTCTTTGAGGGCTCGTGTTTCTCTACATTTTCCTGCTCCAACCATAGGCTCCACTCTGTCGTACTTCTCTACCATNCCGGAGGTGCGCAAAGAAGACGACTGATCAAATTACCAGCGGTAGCTTCTAGCTCATCGTTTTCCTTCGTTAGTTGGTCAAGTTCCCTTTGTCTCTACGCTGAGTTAGCATCGTTTTGAAACACGATTAATTAAATGATCTCACCATGGCAATTTGTTTCTGTACCAGTTCCTTCCTCCGTAGTTTTTGCTCGTGAATTTGTTCCTACATATTTTTTTACGGACGGTGAGATCATGAACAGCCGCAAGGGGACATGATCACATACCACAAGTGACTCCAGTTGGTCATTCATCATGTTCACTGCCATATCTGCATTCTCCTATTCCCATATTTTTTCGGAGGAGCACACAAAGACTGCCGTAAGACTTACTGCATCCGTCAAAGCTTGGGAGGTAATTCTACATCTCTTTCTGGGTGGCTCCTGCGTTGCTATGGGCCATGGGCTTACTTGCGTGCTAGAGGATGACTTTTTCTGGCGCTCATCTTGCTTGTCAGTGAATTGTGGGGGTTGTTTCCTGGGCCGACCTCTAGTCAAGGTGAGAATCTGTGTAAATACCAATATAAGAGTCCCAGTCTCTTGATCCTACCGTTTCTTTGGCACTGCTGGAACTATGACTATATGCAATCGGTCAGGCTGTCTACCACGGTGGAAAACTACTCCGACTTGTTTGAAAACACTTGCCTCGGTTCGTGTATTGGTTAGGCCGTTTGGGTTTCTGAGGCATTCTGGGCATGACGAAGTTGAAACGGAAAGCGATCCAAGGTTTTCCCATTCCTTCAGAAGAGTCCGCGAGAAATGATTTTATAGCACCGTTCGATGTATTCTCATCAATTTTGTAGATTTTTAAGATGACCGCTCCAAGACCCGTCTCGTCCTCCTGCCCATGTGTCCCTGGAAGCCAATGAGGCCCAGTCTATTTCTTAGTATATGCAAATTCAACACACTGACCTCGGGGACGACGCAGATGGTCTCCGGGGTGCATAAAATCAGGACTGTTGTGAGTAGTCTTGTCTTGCGTCTCTGGTTGATCCTTCACCATCATCGTCCTAACTTCGACAATCTCTGTCTTCCCCTTCGGTGAAACAGATACTACTTCACATAGGACCGTTATCGGCTGCCTGCGATGCCACCATCTCATATCATACGTATGAGGACTTTTGGTCCATCGACTTCCAGTGTATTCCACACTGACGGAGATCAGGACCTCGGCATCGTCTCCTTTTGTGTCTGTTGTAGAAGGGGGGAGGACTGGTAACACAGTGCCAGAGAGCATAAGATCAACGGAAAAGCCAGCATGTGCGAGCATCTTGGACAAGCAAGGATGGTCGTTGAGAAAGCAATCTCAAAACAACAGTCATCTAGAACCCCCACTACTGCACGAGAGCAATCCTCGAGGCACAGAAGGACCCTTCGAAGAAGCACAGGAACCTAGAGGAACCTCCGCCCTAGTTCGTGGCGTTTTTCCCAAATTGTATGTTTATAAAAAATGCATAGTTCAGTCAGTATGTATGTAAGTATATATATGTATGCGTATGCAATGCAAAGGCAAAAAAAAAGGTTAAATCAAATCAAAAACGACGATTATGTTGATGAAAGACAAAAAATTGTAAATAGATAAAAAAAGAAGAGCACTATGTCTATCTTACACATACAACAACAAGAGCGGGAGAGAAATCTAATGGGGAGTTTACGATCTGTCCACACTATAAGGTGGCAACGATCCTGTCGAGCTATTCGGCGTTAATGGTAGAACAGCTGTCCCAGCACCGATCGTTGGCCCTTTCAACTTGCCCACTCTCCCCATCGGTGCGCCCTGCAACAACATATTCGTTCCTGCGCTCAAGAAACCAGCTGGGGAGTTCAATCCCGGTGTCACTGGTCTCGAGCTGACAGGTGTGTTGACCTGACTTCTGTTGTGTGCCATATGTGCGCGGATGAGATGACCTGCGGCGAGAGCAGAGAGCAAGGAGAGTTCACCGGCCATGACAGCGGCAGCGATGAGACGAGCGAGGTTTTGAGAGTTCTGGCCTGGAGATGTCGGATGTGCGCCTTTAAGGTTAAGCAGCTCCAGAACAGCGCCTTGGGGAGCGAGAACAGTTCCACCACCAACAGTGCCCACTTCAATCGAAGGCATGGACACAGTCATGAGCAGATCTTCACCACCATTCGTTCTACATGAAAGAAACCAGTCAGAAATATAAACAAAAAAGAGAAGATGAGAAAGGGACATACGGCTCCATCAGGGTCATACAATTACTGCTCTCCACGTTCTGTGCCGGATCCTGGCCAGTAGCCNAAAACACTGCTGTCAGGATATTCGCTGCGTGCGCATTGAACCCGCCCACACTCCCCGCCATCGCACTCCCGATCAGGTTCTTCTTCGTGTTCAAATTACACAAAGACTCCACCGTCGTCTTGAGCACACTCTTCACTACCGATCCCGGGATGACTGCCTCTGCGACGACGCTCTTCCCTCTACCCTCAATCCAATTAATGGCAGCGGGTTTCTTGTCGGTACAGTAGTTTCCAGAAAGCGCCAGGACGATCATATCAGGGAAATGAGATTGCATAGTCTCGAGCGCTTTCTCCGTCCCCTTYGAAATCATATTCATTCCCATCGCATCTCCCGTCTTGGTCGCAAACCGGACAAACAACGTCCTKCCTGCCATAGCGATCTTGACTTTCTCCAACCTCGCAAACCTCGACGTGCTCTCGAACGAAGCCTTSACCTCCGCAAACCCATCCGGAGACTCCAACCACGCCTTGGCCTGAGCAGCAAGAACGATCGAAGGGAAATCGATAGCCGGCCCCCTCGTCATCGCATCCGCCGTCAAGACCGTCGTCACACCCCCACCCGCATTCAACGCCTTGCACCCTCTCGAAGTCGACGCCACCAAGGTCCCCTCCGCTGTGGCCATCGGAATCGGCATCATCCTCCCATCGACCTTCAACGGGCCAGCGACACCGAGCGGGATGGGAATATACCCGACCACATTCTCACAGCACGCGCCCATAACGCGCGAGTAGTCGTAGTGCGACATCGGGATGCAGCTGTTTTCGAGCGTTTTCGAAGACGAGGCGCGAGAGATGAGGGCACGGCGGATGCGGACGGCGCGTTCGAGCCCGGCGCTGTATCCGATGGAGCCCATAGTRCCTGCGATAGACTTTTCGAGTGCGTATGCGGCGATCTTGCCCTTCTGCGAGAGAAGGATGATCTCTTCGTCTGTCAGGAGGGAGAGGGACGAAGGCAGGGGCCGGGGACCGTTGTCGAAGATGTCCAGGATAACTTCGTATGGGCGGGTGGGATGTGTCGGGACCGATGCAGACGTGGCGTCATCATCGTCTTCCTCTGAGGATGCNAGAGTTGGACAGAGGGGAGGTGGTGATAGAGAATTTGCGGCGGACTTGGGCACCGTTAACCAGCTTCTGGTCAACCGCATCCAGAGGCAACGCGGGTGGCTCATAAACAGGGACGGCCTGGGCCGGAACCGGTGCAACGACACTGGGTGCAATCGTAACGGGCGCATCCTCCTTGGAATCATTGCGGAAACGGACGCCAGACGCTTTACTGGGGCCCACACCCATCCCAACAGCTAACCCCTTGAGGAGGTAACCATTCAAACTGATGCTGACGGCGAGAACGAGAACAATCCACTTGGACAACACAGGGTCTGCTATCAACGTCTCCCATGCGTCTCTGCCCCACCANGGCTTCTCCGACGAGGCTGAAGCGGCAGGGAGAACGTCAATAGTGATAGCGGGATGGACTCTGACGACGATATCCTCGCTAGGCACAACAAAGGAAGAAAATTGAGAGAGCACATCCTGCATCATCTCCGTAGCCAGATCGACCTTTCTCCCTCTCGGTGCGGGCACAACAGCCGCAGAGGACCGATGGGTGGTCAATGGAGCGACAAGGTTGAGGATATGCAAAGTGAGGAAGGTGATAATCTACAGACTTGTTAGATAAAACGAGAAGACCTATTCAGAATACATACCAAAAGCAGCTTTAGCCGAGCGACGGGGTTTTCTTCCTTCTTCTGCTTGTTGCCCAAGTCCGAGCCCTTGACACCGATTAAGCTATCCTTAATTTTAACAAGCTTGGACTTTTCAGCAAGAGGAGAAGCANGGGGTTTGAGAGTCGAGGTTGGAGTAGAGGTTTTNGGGCTGGTAGACTGAGAGCGAATGGTTTTGATGCGACGGACCTCGACCATTACGCAGAGAACGCTGGCGAGGAAAGTGCACATTAAGACACAGTCGACGCCCAATAGAATGGCAGCCAAGGCGCAGACTTCTTTGAGACCTGCGACACCAGAGTTCGCGCCCTGTGGAGAGATTAGAGAAGATATATAATTGCAAAGGAAAGAGCGTACGATAGCGAGAACGGCAATTTCGAGACCGTAGTCTCTGATGATGACCCTGTACTCTTTAGAAAGTGCGCTCAAGATGACCTCGCTCGCGGGGAGATAGGAGCCAGCATAAGCCTGGTAAGCCTTTGTAGAGATGGAGTTTACTTGGGCTNGGGGGTTTGAAGGGACGGGTGTGAGGAGGTAGGGGTGGTTGAATACGGCGCGTGCGAGTCTGACTGGTTTGTCGAAGCCGACTGTGCAGACCAGGAAGGGGAGTGCTTCGCTGAGGGCTACTACGTCCATAGGTATTTTTGCGACATTAGCGATGCTTAATGCGAGGAGCAGGGCGAGAACTCCTGAGGAGATGATGGCTGCTGGGATGGAGAGAGTGGAGGCGAGGCTCTGGCTCTGACGAAGAGAACGACAAAGGTGAGATGCATGAGAACATAGCCGGTGAGGATGAGAGAAATGTCCAAGGAAGGTGTGCGCTGTGGAGGTGTGAGGGATAGAAGGGAGTGAAAAGAGAGGGGTACGGACCTTCATGACTCCCCAGAACTTCATGCCGACGACCTTTGCAGCGTATGCGACCCACCGGGCGTCTTTCATTGGCGGGGGAGAGGTTGCGGTTGGGGTGCGGATGGAAAGCGTGCTGTTCTGGCGGGCCATCCATTTGGTGAGGCCGTCGATAAAAAGCTCCTTCTGGCCTGGGTGGACGGCGAAGACCTGCTCGTCAGCTGCTGCATACGAGAAGCAGTGCCCGTTCTGYCCGTAGCAGAGATCCGCGTAGAAGGGAGCGTCTGGGCTGAGGGAGTGGGAGGGCGAGTGCCAGTGGAGCGAGACGAGGTCGGCAGTGGGCTCTGCGGTCGCGGGAACAGGGAGCCAGTCACGGGATTCGGCGTCGAGCTTTGCAWAGGCTGGCCGCTGGAGGTGTGCGTCGACGAGTGCGCTGCCGGAGACGGCCTGGTTGAGGAAGGCGGAATGGCGGATGGCGTTGAGGATGTGGAAGTAGGCGAGCGTGCCGACGATGGAGAAGAAGACGATGGTCTCTATGGGCGAGTACGCTGCGTGGATCGCAAAGGGCCGCAGGAACCGACGCATTATCATCTTGCAAAATGGGAGAGCACCGAACGCTCTGGGAGTCGCATGCGGTTATATATCTCACCACTTTATTTATTATCTCCGGATNTATGTAAYCCCACTCTNCCCGGTCTCACTTCTTGTCCTGCCTTCTAGCGCTAAATCTGCCACCCAACAATCTCCCCTTTCGGATCACACCTAGCCACAACTCCCTCACAAAAACGCCACATTTCTACCACAAGTTCCTCATTGCGGCCGTCCCCCCTCCTGCGGCTACCCAATCNTTATCTCTGCGGCCACTTTCCAACTACCTATCTGATCTCCCTCCGGCCCTCCATTCCACTCCCGTTTCAGTCTCATTCCCCTCCATAACAACAATTGACTCCCCTTTCTTGTCCTCCGGATTTTACGGCCCTCTTTATTGTTTCTCTGAGACTATATCTCTTTTGGCTTCCTCTCAAGTAGACACTCACACTTTAGACACTCACTACAATGACGCCCCATTCCCCCTGATCATCCGATAACGCTTCGACTCAATTCTCTTAGCAGAACTGGACCTACAATGAGGCGTTCCTGCTATCAGAACGCGCCTACTTTGCTGCTCCCTTACCGAGACAGAAGCATCCACCTCAACYTCAGATAACAAATATCACTGATCCAATTAACCGCCTTGCTTGCGAGAAATAGAAATACCTACCATSYCTCTGGCACATCGTGGGGACTTGAGTAGAAACCACCCAGAGCGAAATGAAATTTTTATCTTACACAGAAGACCGGCGGTCAAACTCCAAAAAATGAGGAACGCTTTCATTTCTCTAGAATAATACCTTGCGATGGCATCCTACATCGTCGGATTTAAGCTATGTATCCCCCTGGGATGTACTACAATGGAGACTCCAGCGGTATAATGCAGTATTCCCGTACAGCGCAGCACACATGTAGAGTCAATTCAACTCAAAATTCAAGTAACCGCCCCCCTCCGAGTCCACAGGATCTCCGACACGAACAACCTCCCGGGACCCCTCCCTTCCCGTGAAACGAAACATCGCCACATGAATGCATCCATCCGTATTGCAAAAAGCCAGTCGGAGGAATGAACTACGGGCACAACGCCGCATCGCTTGATTTCCAACACCGTGCTCCTCCCTAGGTCGAGAATTCGAACATTCATAAGTAGCACTCGACCTCCAAGGATGCGATGTAGGTTGACAGCCAAACCAACCTCTAGTGTGCTTCGCATCCAGACTGGGATCCAGGACGCTAAGAATCTCTTTTGCACCATATGCATGCCATAGTCCGAGATATCCAGCCATCGAAGAGGAGGAGCTAGGGGGGACAAGGTAACCTGGGGCCTAATCATTATCGCCTATACATACGGTGGAGGATGAAAAATCGATACGAGGAATCGGCAAGATAAAAANCCAGCACACATAGGGACTAGCCTCTCCTTCCAAACTGTCGTCTACCTTAGTAAATTTGAAAAGTAGGACGCCTAGAGTAATATGTAGTTTGGCCGCTTGTACGATCGAAAGCGGTGGCTCTGAGAGGTAATCGACGACACCATAAGCAGTCAAACGTCGGAATTAACGCGGTGGCTTTTTCAATGAAGGTCAAAGCAACACGGGCCTTAGACTTGCACGGGGTGGTGGCGAATCTATTCATCTACATGGCACCACTTGTGTCGATCGCACCATACTTAACTAAAGGCTGAGAAAACAGGAACAGGGCCGCACAGCGCCTGACTCTCTCCCAAATGTGACCAAGGGCGACGAAGTGAATCCTTTTCGATCGTATGATGTTTAAGGGGGATAGAAACACGAGAGTGTCTGGGAACCCCATCTGCCTACATAGACTCTCCTACCAAATCAACGATGTCTGAATCATTATAACACCTTTCCTGCCAACCACCGTTGCAGCAACTCGAGTGCTTCTTTCGGTTTATCATACGGAACCTAGAGAGAAAATTAACTATACATATCACCCAAGTTGACGGCAAAAAACCCACCATATGCCCAGCCCTTGCAATCGTAGCAAAAGTCAAGTTCCTAGCCGCTCTCGTCTTTCCCACAGGCACACCTTCAATAAACCACTCCCTCAACGCCTCCCTCGTATACTCTTCCTTCCCAGACCACTCCAACGCGAGCGTCCACCGCTCGTTTCCGACCCAGTTGCAGATCCAATCGTACTCCCCAGCATAGATAAGAACCCTGACTCCACGCTCCAAAAGCGCACCGACGTAGTCGTACGTCAAGTGGTATGCATCCTGGGTGTGGCTGAACGCGGCACCAATCTCGGAACTGCACGACGAGAAATTCGAAGCGACAGCTGAGTCGACGCCAATGCTTGACCGGACGTCGGGGTTGTCTAGGAATGTGTTGATATGTCTTTAAAAAACGCCCGTGAGCACAACTGCCTGCTAACCACCCTCATTATGAACGAAACGTACTTGGTCACTGGGTAGCATAGAGTCTCGGCAATATCTCCCTCACAATCGACACTGATGTCGTAGGGGTTCTTACCTAGATATAATAGCATGAGTTCACTTCGACATCTACTTGCGATATCTTTTTTATACCAGACTTGAACAGCGGCGTCATATAGACATCGTCGCAAAAACCCATGGCAGCGCCACAGTTGATAGCGTCGTACGTGTCAATACACGACTCCTGCATCCATTTCTCACAACGAGAAAGCTAGTCCTCGTCAGTAGCGCAACCACCAAATAATTGGGCTGAAACGTACTGTGGATTTCATAGCTACGCATGTCGCAATGTCGACAAAAGGTTCGACCGATGCATGTGTGCATTGCATATCATAATACGATAAAGTCATTTTGAACACGTCTGTCATTCCGTTTCCTAGTARAGAGKATANACGATAACCAGTCAAGGAGGATCAGTCGAGCCCATTAAGTACACACATACCGATCATGACAGAGACAAGGTTGATAGGCGTCAGTCCGGCACGAACCAAATCCGCGTTCTGGTCGTAGACCGCTGCAGCAAAGAGAGGGAGATAACGTCCCTGCAGTGATGACGCTCAGTGGAATGTGTGTGAGAGAGAAAGAAAGAAATATTACACCGTAAGATTCCCCCGACATATGAAACGCTCTTCCTCTGAATTGACTAAAGGTCTCAAAGAATATCGCGACAAACGCAGCAACATCTGTCGCTGCCTCCTCGGACGTGCTCTGCAAAACAAAAAAAAGACCTCGTTCATTCATGCTTCTGGTAAGAAAGATATACGAACCACCGTCTCTCCGTACTCAGCGTAGGAGAACCCCACACCTATGGGCTGGTCAATGAAGAATATATTGGCGTTCGAGTTCCACGAATCAGGGTTGAATTTGGGACCCTCTGCATCTAGCACCCGGCATGGTCCTATAGTACAAAGGTCAAGTTATGAATCCCAAAAAATTGCAATGGGGATTACCCAGCTCCTGAATGAAAGAAGAAAGTGATTCTGTCAGAATCTRTATGCATAATTCTAAAATAACGCGTAAATTAAATACCATGAACAATCCCAGCGATGAAGAGCATCCAGGACCTCCGTTCGTCCACAAAATTACGTCGTCTTTGTCGGGCTCACTACGACTTTCGAAGAAGTAGAAGAAGAGATGCCGGGCACTGATATCTATGTATCCTGTGTATGCGCTAGGCCGACGTCGACTTCAGCTTATGTGTTAGATACAGTGTATTACCTGGTTGCTCACTTCACAGATGTATCGCAAAACTTGGTTTTTTTGATCCTGACACTATGCAGAGGAAAAAGCGGGTGCTTGACAACAGTGAAATCGGCCTCTGGAATTGCGGAAAGCGTTTCAATTGGGGTGAATAGACCGTCATCGTAATTCGCCGCGTTCGAGAATGATAATTGGTCTACCGTGTCCTGGAGTACAAGACCCTGCTTTGCCAATACGAGGCTCAACAACGAAGAGACCGCATGGATTACCAGAGGGAGCTTCATCCTGTGGTGGTGTGAAGGAGAAGGACTCAAGAGCATGTGGACGCGCCGCGATAACACAGTAGCGTGAGTGATAACATTGAAGCATTACATCAAGGGAAGTAAATAAGATAATACAATAATCCAAATCAAAAACTTGTACTACAGAACGGTAGCGACTACGGAAGCTCACTCGAGTAGCTGCCACATTAAATAGACTCGGATTTCACTCGTCTCTCTCCGTCAACAAGCATGTCTACAACTCGATCCCTGGCATCCTCCAACACGTCATCGTCATCAAAGACAGCCCGTCCCAATACCCTACGAAGGGCATAATGCAACTTGAAGTCCTTGTTCCCACTTGGACTTGGGGGTGGACTGAGCAGAATGGAGACACCCGAGTCCCCAATCGACGAGGGGAACACTTTCCGGTATAGGATCAAAGCGTGCAGCAGCGCTGTGATATCTTGCTGAAGTCCTTCACCGCCAATGTTCTCCAGCTCAAGTCCCTCCAAATCCCAGGCCCAAACCTTCTCAAGAAGTTCTCCAAGGACCGCAGTCTTCCCACCCAACGACTTCGCTGCTTCAACAGTCCGTCGTTTTTCGTTCTCTTCTTGCTCTACCTCACCGATGATCTCCTCTGGATCGCCAGGAAGCACAGTCTGGACGAAGAGTGTCTCGATGTGTTGTTTCATCCGCTCCAGAACCAGGACGCGCGCAATTGCTCCTATAGGTGCATACTTGTACTTCTCACTGTCTGCTGGTAGCCCGTTGAGTCTACGAGCAGCCTCTTCAACACTCATACACTCCAGGACAAGTCGTTCATGGGCAACACCGCCGGAAACACCCTGTCGACCACGAGCAGATGCCCAGTTGGCTTCCGCACGAGCCTTGGAAAGAGGGAAAATGACCAGAGCAAGGGTGGAAAGATCACAAGCATGAGGAGTGAACCAGGAGAGGTGGGACCTCATATGCCAAAACGTTGAGATGCGAGTCCACGAGGAAGTTCGGTCACCTACAAGACAAATTAATGAAAAGATTACCAAAATTAGGGTGATAAAAGCATCTACCGTTCAATACATAGATTTCCCCCAATCGTACCCACGCCCGCTGCTCTAAGCCTTTCTGTTCAAATCCGACTTTGCCTTTCCCTCCCGTAATCGCCATACGGAGGGTAGCAACGGGACCGGGATGGCAGGAAGCTAATGCTTCTCTCAACCCTACTGCCTCGTCCTCTGTACCCCGTTTACTCTGAGCCAAAGCAACGCTCAGGGTAGTGGGGACCTTGGATGTGGTAGACGACAGTCTACTGATCGATTTCTTCCACACATGTAATAGCTTCGTTGATCCTGTCTTCACCGGAATCCAGGGAAGAACTATCGAAGAAAACACGAGAATAGAGACGATAAGATGAAATACTTGGATGACATTGTGCCACGTCCATCCTTGCTGGGTCATGGAAACGTTCAGAACATGACCAGTGTGAGTGTGAGGCGTCGAGGTATTGGATGTCGCCAGGGGTGAATTGAAGAAAGAGAAAAGGGCGAATGTGGCCAATAGATATTGTTGGGGTGGTGTTGACGAAAGACCTGGTTTCTGCTCTTCGTGGGAAACGAAAATGGATTGCTCTGCGGGAGAAATCACGGGGAAACCCATGGGTGGGGAGGTGATGGGAGCACTCGGCATGGCGGACGGTGAAGGAACGACTTTGCGAGGGCGCCCCCGCTTCCTCTTCTCGGGGACGACGCCAGGCGCTGGAGGGGTTGTCGAAGGTCGAATCGAAGGAGGTTTCTTCTCCTTGGGAAGAGCAAGGGATATATCCTTCTTAGTGACCTTAGCTTTCTTTCTCTTCCGGCCCTCCTCGTCTTCCTCCTCGTCGCTCCCATCATCGTCACTCCCACCTTCATCCATATCATCGCCCTCCACCTCGTCCTTCTCTTCTCCACCAAAAATAGCTTTCCATTCTTTCTCCCATTCGCGTAAGAGGGCAGGACCGCCGACGAGCCCAGTTACAAGTGACTTCAGACCCTCTTGCTCCCGCTTCAACCTCGCTTCCCTTTTCTTTAGAACTCGGATATATTCAACCGCCTTCCCTAACACATTGGCCTTGCTGCATTTCCTGGCGACCTTGACGCCATCAACAAAACCTCTCTCGTCGACGAAATCCACAATCTCTTCGTCAGAACCGGGAACCTTTCCAGTGCAGACTTTTCCGATAGGGACCTTCGCTTTCACCTTTCGACTAGCCCCTGGTCCCGTCTCTCTATCTTCTAGAACTCGGAGAGCGGGAACAGCCATGCGCAAGGATTGAATCCGAGCATTAAGATTAGTGCGGTAGCGACGTTCGATAGTCGTATGGCTAGTCTTCGGACGACCAATGAATCCCATGGTGCCGCCTGGAGCACCGGTTGGTTCAATCGGGGCCGCAGAAATGGGGGSCGGTGTACTGGGTGGAGGGGTGGAAGCGGCTGACGATGAAGACGCCGAGGAAGACGGTGGGGGCATGGTGCTCAGTGGAAACGAAGCTGTTGCTAGGAATTGTGCCAAAGTCGGCATCGGTAGATGTGCTGTTTGAATGATTTGTTAGCTTTAGCATGGCAAATCTTATGCATAGCAACGTACCAAAATCATTCTGAAGGGCTTGAGTAAATGGCTGAGGGGCTTGTGTAGGCTGTTGTCCGCTCATGGGGACTGCAAGCATGACGCCGGCGGACTCCCTGACTCGCTGCGCAAGTATTGCTGCAGGGTCGAGTGATGCCGACGGTGATAATTTCTGGGCAGGAGAGTCGGACTCGAGAGTAGGAGAAAGCGAGGCACTTGAGGATGATGAAAGGGATGTGATGCTCAATCTACGGGATGGCTCACTCCCTGAGCTGGACTGTAATGGGGAAGGAACAGAAGTCTGCGGTTGGAAAGTGAAGGGAAATCCCTGTGTGGTGGACAACAAGTCGTTCGCAAGAGCATAAGCGGACTCATCGCTGAGTCCAAATCCGAACTGGTGTAGACTGTTGGGCTCGATAGTAGAGAAATTTGTGTCTAGATCCATGTTCAGGCTCATGTCCATCATTTCCGTGTACGACTTTTCTGGAACACTACCGCTGTGGTTATTGCTGTCGAATGTAGACCAGAGAGAAGAAAGTTGAGACCAGTCTGGAGGGCTCCCTCCTTGTGATGAGTCTTCCATTGATGAGTCTCCGCTGCTATTGCCGTCCTGTGAAGTATTGTGAAGAAGCAAATTCAGGGGATCTGAGGGGTCCAAGCCAAGGTCTGTAGACTCTGTCGCCGAAGACTGGCCAGAGGAGTGCGAGTGTGATCCTGCGCGCGGGGGAGTAGAAAAATCCATGCCTTCCTAGTAGTGGGTGTTATAAGTCAAGAACATCCGCGTCGCCCCATGCCACACATCAGACCACTTTGCCTGATCGTAAGACGGCTTATGTCAGAATTCATTCAAAAGAATGACTGGTGCCACAAAGACCATTTTTCCAACTTGGACCAAACCCAGGCGGACGATATAATGTTTAAAATGCATCTCAAGATTATCCGTTCGCTTCTCTCATTGCCTCAGGATTAAAGCCACATTAGGCAACGTTGAAATGTCATCGTTTCATTAACATTGGTTCTCATGAATGTAAAACTTGTACATTGACTTGAGATATAGGTTCTACGTCTTTATCTAAATTCACCGAAGGAATTCGATAGCTTCTTTGGCTTGTAGGTGTAGCTATCCCGCTTTGACGACGATCTTGACAGCTTCTTTACTATTAAGCTTGTCTAAAGCTTGCTGAAAGTCTTTGATAGCGTAAGTGTCTGTAATCTTTATGATACTCAACAAATAAGCATCGTCTTGAAGGTGAATCAACAACATACCATGCCCTTGACACGGATTTTACCACTGTCTAGATAGGCCACAGCGCGGGGGAAACAGTGAGTTTGTGCGAAGGACCCGATGATCTAGGATGGAATATTAGCTCAGGAAAAAATATCATAGAATAGAGAAGATGAAAAACTCACATTGATTTCATCCCCAAAAATTTTGGATGGTGCATAATGCACCTTCGCCACATTTGCGTAGACGCCATATATCATCAACGTTCCTCCCCTCCGAACATGGCGAATGGCCTTATTAGCGATCTCCTCTGACCCTGTCGCTTCCACCTGCGTTCTGAGTGAGTATTATTCCTAGAGGGAATGCGAAATAACATACGACAGCATCAAACCCGAAGGGATGATCTTTCTTCAACTTCTCCCACTGTACCTCTGGATTTTCTCTGTCTAGTTCCACGATTTCATGTGCGACTTCAAGAGTTTTTGCAAGACTAGTCTTTATCCCTTTGTTAGCCGCCACAACAATGTGTGCTGCTCCATTCATTTTGAGGATTTGGGCGAGAATAAGGCCTGAATACCGCCGCAAAAAATATGTAAATGCTCAGAATAAAAAGTGCAGAGTTATACCTGTAGGTCCTGCTCCAATAATAAGTATGTCCGAGCCAACTTTAGCGTTCAGTCGATCGGCGCCATGGATGGCACATGCGGCGGGTTCTACCAGAGTGGCCTCTTCATCTGTCAAATTGTGGATCTTGTAAACCTTCTTTTTATGACTAGGGGACCTTTAATCAACAGTGCACTTGAGACATAAAGGAACTCAGGAAAATATACGCCACTGTATACTCCGCAAACCCTCCAGGTTGGGTGCATCCTAAACTCTCAAAGTTCTCACAAAGAACAGACCTGCCGCGCCGACAGTAGAAACAGTCGTCGCACTGGTCATGGTAGATTAGTCCAAAACAAAAAGAGAGCTGCGGTCTTTGGACTGACTGTAATTCCAGGGTCTGCTACACATCGGTCCCCTGGTGAAATACTCTTAACATTCTTGCCGATAGCGGCAACCCTTCCAACGACTTCGTGACCTGGGATAAGCTACAAAACTGAGCGTTTGCCGCCAAGCCCGCCACGTTGTAAAAGGCATACAGGAAACTTTGATATAAATTCTCCTGGATTTCCAAGTTCACAGAATAAGCACGACGAATAAGCAAACTTTTGCGCGTGTGGCTTCTACCTTCACTGATATGAGAATCGGTTCCGCAGATTCCACAACAAGAGACTTTCAAACAATGAGCCGTGATATTACTTGGTGAGCAGATGGCAAAACTTTACCCTTGATCAGCACCTCTTCATCCCCCGGTTGAGGAATGGGTACATCGTTGCGAATCTCAAAGTTACGAACCTAGTGGCGCGGCTGGTTATTGGCACAACATGAAGTGGAGAGATCTACAGGTCACACAACTCACACCGTGGTAGTAAACAGCCTCCATGGTACCAAGACTAAGGACAGAGAAAGATGTGCTTAAAACTCAAGAGATATCTGATAGTGGATGGAAACTCGAAGCTCCCAGATGTCAGATATATATATGCGCTCTTCACCTGAGTCCCGAGAGTTCGGCGGAACGATTGAAGGCATCACCTGATCAATGCTAGAAAGTCTTCACTGACTCGATTCGGATATGGGGTTTNAGAAACAGATCGTTTTACCACCACCCACTGAATACGCAAAAATGTCGGAGCAGGAGCGGCTGGAACGCGTCGTATCGCGCCTGCAGAGCCTTCCGTCTATTTCTCTTCCGACTGACTACCCACGACCTTCGGGAACAAATAGATTTGTGGAAGCTGCCTATGCTCAGGAGTTTTCTGAACAGACATCATTAAGTCTCTGCAAATTGATTCTCTACAACGAAAACGAAGATGAAGAGGGCGAGGATGAGGAAGGATCCATCAAGCAGACATCGGCATTCCACGTCCTCCTCGCCGCTTTCACAGTTCTTCTGCACCGATATACTGCAGACACTGACATCGTGATTGGCTCATCGTCTGCTGCCGTTCGCGATCCTTTGGTGCTTCGTCTCCAGGTTGATCCAACAGATCCTTTCTGGGCTATTGTGCGCAGAGTACAGCAAGTCGAACGTGAGGCAGAGGAAGATGCAGTCCCATTCGAGGTCCTCACGCGAGCACTCAACAAAAACAAAGACGATCCTCTAGAAGCTCCCATATTCAAGGTTCGATTCTTTGACGAAACAGACGACCCCACCCAACCATTCATTCGATCCACCAATCTCACCACCGATCTAACTGTGTATGTCACTCGCATCCCTGCCTCCACACGCCAGGCGACTCGCTTCTCCCTTCGTATCGTCTACAACTCCCTTTTCTTCACATCAGCACGAATAGCATCCATCTTTGATCAACTTTCCGTTTTGGTTCGCAAAGTTACATCCAACCCTCTAGCATCCGTTGGTTCTGTTCCTCTATTGACACCCTCGCAGAGAAAAAACCTTCCCGATCCCACGGCTGATCTCAATTGGTGTGGATGGAAGGGAGCTATCACGGACATATTCTCAAGGAATGCACAACAGTGGTCGGATAGACCCTGTGTCGTTCAGCATCTTCCTGTCTCATCGTCTTCTGAGCCTCAAAAGCGGATAGTGTACACGTATGGGGCAATCCGACTTGCCGCAAATATCCTCGCACATCATCTCATTGCAGGAGGTGTTCAGCGCGAAGAGGTTGTCATGGTGTACGCGCATAGAAGTGTCGACCTTGTCGTCGCCGTCATGGCTGTGCTCAAAGCTGGGGCAACATTTTCTGTCATTGACCCTGCTTATCCACCGTCGCGTCAGACAATCTATCTCAAAGTCGCACAACCTCGCGGGTTGGTCGTTCTCAAAGGCGCAGGGATCATTAATCCCACTGTTCGTGAGTTTATCACGAATGAACTCAAAATCCGGGTCGAGGTTCCTGGCCTCGAGATCTTGCCAGATGGACAGCTTGTAGGCGGCGCTGGGAGTGATGGAAACGATGTTTTAAGCACCCATTTACATCTCGGAGACACTGATCCCAACGTCCAGTTGGNTCCTGACAGTGTTGGAACGCTTTCCTTCACCAGTGGCAGCACTGGAATTCCGAAGGGAGTGAAAGGGAGACATTTCAGTCTTACACACTTCTTCCCATGGATGGGCGAGACCTTCGGTCTAAGCGAAGACTCTAAGTTTACTATGCTTAGTGGTATTGCGCATGATCCAATCCAACGCGATAGTAGGTTCAATATTTTTATTCAACTTTTCGACCATTCTTACTTGGTTTTGTGAGTGTTCACGCCCTTGTTCTTCGGTGCCGAGTTGCATGTTCCAACCACGGACGACATTGGAACTCCCGGAAGACTAGCAGAATGGATGGCAGAAAGCAACGTCACCGTGACCCATTTGACACCAGCTATGGGTCAGTTGCTTTCTGCACAAGCCACCCGCCAGATTCCAGGCTTGCAAAATGCATTCTTTGTCGGAGACGTTCTCACCAAACGGGATTGTCTTCGACTTCAAGCGCTCGCTGCCAATGTCCGTATCATCAACATGTATGGAACAACCGAGACTCAAAGGGCTGTTTCATATTTTGCCATTCCTCCGCTCTCGCAAGATCCCACATTTTTGCAGACGCAGAAAGACATCATGCCAGCTGGGAGGGGTATGGTGGACGTCCAGCTTTTGGTCGTCAACAGAAATGATCGAAACATACCTTGTGCCGTTGGAGAGGTTGGGGAGATCTACGTACGCTCAGGTGGACTAGCAGAAGGCTATCTCGACGAGGACGCNTCGAAGGAGAAGTTTGCGCAGAACTGGTTTGGCGTTTCTACTCTTTGGAAGGACACCATTAGACACCCCGAGCATGGTCTCCCCGGTTCTGAATCTAGGTATTGGAAAGGCATTCGCGATCGCATGTATCGCTCGGGAGATCTGGGAAGGTATATGCCTGATGGGACTGTGGAATGTACCGGCAGAGCAGATGACCAGGTCAAAATTCGCGGTTTCAGGATTGAACTTGGGGAGATCGACACGCACCTCAGCCAACATCCCCTTATTCGAGAGAATGTCACACTGGTGAGGAGAGATAAAGACGAAGAAAAAATCCTCGTCAGCTACTTCGTGCCAGCGGACGACCCGAGATTGAATGAATACGCCAGTGAAGTAACAGATGGGGAGGAAGCAAAAGCATTAGTAAAGGGTATCAAGAAATACAGGCGCCTAATCAAGGATATCCGTGATCACCTCAAGAAGAAACTACCAAGCTATAGCGTCCCAACTTGTGAGTATGTTTCATAGACAATCAGTGTCCCTCCCCTCATTTTGAACAGTGTTTGTTCCCTTAAACCGCATGCCTCTTAACCCGAACGGAAAGATTGACAAACCTGCATTACCGTTCCCTGATACTGCGCAAGCTGTGTCTACCTCCACAGCAAAAGCCAATGCCACCGAAGAAACAATGAGGAATATCTGGGCTTCAATCCTTCCCAATCCACCTCAGCCCATCCCTCTCGACGAAAGCTTCTTCGATCTTGGCGGACACTCTATACTTGCTACGCGCTTAATCTTTGAAATTCGAAAGACCTTCGTTGTCGATGCCCCTCTCGGACTCGTATTTGATGAGCCAACGATCGCTGGCCTTGTCTCTGCCATCGATACCTTGCGTAACGCTGATCTAGGTCTGTCGTACAAGGACAGTCCAGAAACGACAGAATCTCGCCAACCTTTGCTATCTCATGTTGGCAAGAAAGCTACCCAGGCGGGTATACTCTACGCACAGGATTACACAGAACTCCTTGCTCAACTCCAAACATCTTACGCCCCAATGGCAGCCAATTTTGGCCAGACTCCCTTAACTGTCTTCCTCACTGGTGCTACGGGATTCCTAGGAGCGTTCGTGTTGAAAGATTTGCTCTCGAGGTCCAATGTAGCAAAGGTGATATGCCTTGTTCGTGCTTCAGACCCACAGAAAGCTTTGGAAAGGCTCAAGTCTGGGTCCGTTGACCGTGGTGTTTGGGATGATGAATGGGTGGTAAACTCTAGGATCGAAGCTGTAGCAGGGGATCTCGCATTGGAGAAATTCGGACTCGGCCAGGATTGGGAAAGAATTGCTGCAGAAGCGGACGCAATTGTGCATAACGGAGCNTTGGTGAGATTGTCCACCGCACAGAGTGTCGCCAAACTAAAGAGATAACAGGTTCACTGGGTGTACCCGTATGACAAGCTTCGCGCGGCTAATGTTTTGTCAACGCTGACGGCTATTGAACTCGCCTCAGAAAAAANGCAGAAGCTCTTTGTTTTTGTTTCGTCCACTTCTGCTGTTGACACTGAGCACTATGTCAGACTCTCGAATACTCTTTCTCTTCGGGACTCTCTTTACAGGGGTATTCCTGAAGACGATGATTTAGAAGGTGCTAGGGCGGCCTTGAAGACGGGTTATGGCCAGTCAAAGTGGGTTTCAGAGAAGCTCTTATTTGAGGCAGGACGAAGAGGGCTGAGGGGACACATCGTCCGACCTGGCTACGTTGTTGGTGACTCCCGCACAGCAGGTGGGTAGATTTTCCACTTCCTTCGACTGTGTCTGACCTTTGCGCAGTTACGAATACAGACGATTTCCTTTGGCGAATGGTTAAGGGTTGCATTCAACTTGGACTCGTACCTAACATGAACAACACCGTTAACATGGTTCCCGTTGACCATGTCGCTCTTGTCACTGCCACTGCAGCCATCAACCCGCTTCCAGATGCGCCTATGTCTGTTCTTCATATCACTGCGCGGCCTCTGCCAACATACAACGACATGTTAACGTCTCTTGCGCGTTATGGGTATCCTACAGAGCAATGCGAATATCTAGAATGGAGGAGGAAGCTAGAGCTTCACGTAATGGATGTGCAGGACAATGCCCTATATCCGTTACTTCATTTTGTTCTCGACGATCTGCCCACAAGTACCCAGAGCCCTGACCTCGACGACACTAACACTGCTTCACTTCTCCGTCCTCATACGTCACAAATCAATATGACGGTTCATGATGAGCTCATGGGAAAATATCTTGCATGGCTTGTCAGAGCAGATTTTTTACCGGCACCATCTTCAACTAATCCCGAGAAGACTCTCCCAACAATAGAGAGTGGCAAACATATTCGAGCAGCAGGGCGCAGTGGAGTGTAGACGGAAGAGAAAATAGAATTCAGCAACAGAATCGTGTAATAGGTACTTGTGGGCGCCTATCAGGAGTACTAGTATGCCACTCGTTCGTCCGTGCACGGTGACAATGTGGCGTTAATCTGAACCAGATACATCCGTGCGTGGAGGACATTGTCTCTGTTTGTAGTGAAGTAACTCCTGCAGTCCATCCCCGGCTCTCCGGATTCACAGATGAAAACGGAGGTGGTGGATACTCCAGTAAATGGCCGCACCGTCTGGGACGCAACATTGTCCAAGTGTAGCCTCATGGTCTGATTTCCTACATCTGTATTGGATCCACTGCCTTCTATACTATTCCTATGATCTGAAAACAAGGTTCTGGGGTAGACTCGTGCCCCACTCATCAGGNTCCGCAGAATTGGCGCTCATAGCAGATCTTGAATACTACCCTCATCATCTTGCTACCACTCCCGACGCTATGGAAGGACACAAAGTAATCGTCACTGGGCTAGAGGGAAAAGACCTACAGCTTGACGAACTCTACAAATTGTTTGAAGAGTTACAAGTGTGCTCTGTCGACGCTTGTAGGCAAGGTGAAGACATGATAGATTTCTCGGAACGATGTGTCCTCTTTGGGGTAATCGAAAAGAAAAAGGCGGCGGGGAAGGATGAGGATAAAGGTCAACCACTTCAAACCAGTCCGACAGATGTCGATATGCAGGTGTGCTTTTACGACGATCTCGCGCAACATAAAGTTATAAGGCTTTGCAGGGCGAGAGTGATGTTCAAGGAACTGAGTCAACTCAGGCATATTCAAGTGCAACAAAGTCTTGGGACGAAGTATGTTTTTTAGTCTCACTTTACCAGGTCTGCGTGTTGACCCCCGGAGATAGCCCTTTCATTCAACCCTTGCATATCCTACTTACAATGGAAGTACGAGGACCTATTTCTCTTCTTACGGCACCGACATCGGTGCATTTCCAGATCCAGAGTCTGACCCCATCACCACCACCGGCTGTGATGATGTTCTTGGCCTGGTCTACTTGATATCAGCGGAGAACACTGTGCCATTCCCTGGAGGTTTGTGCACTAATATCGGGGTTATAATCAAGTTCCAACACCGCGGTTATGGCTATGCTCGTGAAGCTGTAGAATTAGCGCTCGCGCATGCCTTTGAAGACCATATATGTCATCGTGTTCAGGCGGTGATTCCAAGTGCCAACATAAAAGATAGGGCCCTTAGGTTTTTCACACAACTGTATGATTTTCTCTTTTGTCTGGATTACCAAAGTAGTGACACGCGATCCAGGAAATTCGTACACGAAGGAACCCGACGACGTTCGTTCTACAGTGACATGGAAGAGGTGTGGAAAGATACGACGTGTTTGAGTATTTTGGACACCGATTGGGTGATACGTTCATCTCTTAAACCGGCACCTACGACACTTTGGGATGAGATGTTTCTGCGACACCAAACAGAACGCGAAGAGCTTCTCAGATGGGATGAAGAAAGATTCAGAGAAGAGAATAGACTTCTCAGAATTATGTCGTCCAGTCAAGAGACGATACAAATGTTCACTGATCTGGGCGAGACAGAGTCCGAGTCTTCCTCTCAAAGCCAAGAGCCACGCTCTCTTACTCACTTAGAAACCCGCTCTGCTTCCCCAAAACGGGAGAACACAGAGTTTGAGGAGGAAAGTGTATTCATTTTTCATGCAGATTCCATTCCTCCTCCTCTACACTCTCCTGGATCTGATGCTTCGATGGTGGAACGTTGTAGTATTTTGTCCGATGAAGAGGACCTTGACCATTTCTCATTGGCATCAGCACCTTCTCTCTCAAGTAGCGTTTCTGATAGTGGTAGGAACTCTCCTGGCTCCCAGTGGGAAAACATTAGCTCGCCTCGATCTAATAGACCTGGTTCCGAAATTGGACAGTCTTTCGATAGACCACATATGTTCGAAGTGGAAGCCTCACACCTGACTTGATGTCACTCCTCCGTACACTATTTACCAGCAGTACTTCATAGTCTTGCTACAATCATGATGTTATTAACTTATTATAAAAGCTTTACAGCCCATTCTGGGTGAACATGCATCCGGATATATCTATGACCTGTAGACTCATACCCTTGTTCCTCAACTCGATGAGCCTTCGAAATGCTGTCTGATCAAACTTCCTGTTCTTCACGTGAAGTCTAAAAGATAGCAGCGACGTGACTGAAGAGCGAGGACTGGGGCGGCGGCGAGCTTCTACCATATCGGCAAGGATATGGTCGTCGAATGCCTGCCCGCCAACTGCTAATTCAACATGGGTGAGCCTGGGAACAAGGAGCTCCCCAGGAACATTGAGTGGATGGCATTGCTGTATGACTGCATTGTCGATTATATTCTGGTATTGTTCGGCATTGTCTCGGAAGATACTTTCTCGGTAAGTGAAAGTCTTCAAACATGGAAGACATTCCAGCAATGTTCGGAGCTGATCTCTAGACATCTCTACATCGTCCACTGCGAGATTCTCCAAGGTTCGAGCGGCATATTGTAGCATCCTGGAGAGCGAGGGAATCACCCAAGGCACTACAAGTTTAAGGATATAGGGTGGGCCGTGATAACGAGAGATTGAAAGAGAGCGGAGGTTGCACAGATTTATATGGTCGGTGAACGCTGCAATCCAAGATAAATCACTATCTTCGAAGATGACGAAGGATAGTACGTTTACTGTGGGGGATGAAACGGTAGGAAGGGCGTCAGAACTAGTGCTCGATGCTTCGAAAGGCCTAAAAATCTCTAGCACTTCAAGCCGATCGCACGATGCCAAAAGCTGCAGTGCATTTGACGGGCTATCACAATCATCCAGACAAAGGGACTGTACTTTCGACAACACCGTCGATATAGCTCCAGTAGGCCTCCGAAGAACGATGCAGCGTAACACTGGCATTTCCAGCGCATCGAAATGAGCGGGAATGAAGCCATCCACTTGCAATGTGGTCAGCAGAGGCAGCGGGCCTTCGATGAGGGCGAGGGACTGTCCGTAAACACTGAGAGACTGGACTCTGTGTAAGATGGGATATAGGAGCTCGGAAACATCCCCAGCGGACCCATGGACATTTATATCGAGGGGGTGATCTCTCGAATTCTTCAAGAAGACAGGAAGGAGGGTAGATATACCACGATCGGAAGTGGCTCCAAAACTACTCCATAAACGAGGGTGGGTAGACACTACTTGCCTCCAATATGTGCAAACGTTTGAGAGGATTCGGATAGGTTCGATTGCCTCTTTGAGCTGTGGGGTGCGACGGGGAACTCGACAGAACTCTAGAAATGTCTCCTCCAACAACTCGCGAGGGAGTCGACGGATGGGAGCAACAGGAGAGTCTGGCATCTTACCCCTAGTTTTGGCGGAAGAAGACTTGGACAATATTCTGCGGCCTAGAGTTTGGGTCCAATAATGCTAAGAATAACAAGAGGAAGTTGGGGGCTGCGCAGTATGATTGAGCTTCAAGCTTCAAGGCCTACTAGGAGCAGCTGTGTTCAGTTCTATGATGATGATGGGCGAACCAAATGGGCTAACTTACGAGTTTGAACTCTGCTAGGAGGTCTCCCAACGGGAAGTGTAGCTAGAGTAAAGATAAGAAAGCAGGCTCCGAGATCTTCTGGTATCATTTTGAAGACTTGTGGTGCTGTGTGCCCGCAAGTCATGAGCCAGGGCCCGGGTTCAGATTACATAAGGTGAGGCGGAGATCCACTTCAAGGAAATGATTATTATTCATTATAAATCATTTTTATATTCATGCTGCTTTTCGCAGAGTAGTATACATTGCATCGTGGACATGGCACTATCAATGAATAGGTATCGCCTAGCAGCTCAAGCTCATTTTGAATACATGCTCAATGTAACATTATGCTGCTAGTAACTCAGCTATTATAATAAGCAGCGGTCTTATAAGATACATGCATGTTTGGCTCACACCAAGAATGGCACTTCAGTCATAGTGCACGTTGGGGACAGCACGCTTATCCTTGATTTCCTATTTCTTCGTCGTTCATATATCATCCNTTTCGTTTCCCCACCGCCGTCTCTAGCTATAGCATCTCAAGCTATCCTACGGCTCAGTGGATTCAAATTGCGCTGCGTGTCTAGGGACTGACTGGCTCCTCTAATTCCGATACACCTTGTTTTGGGCGCTCAGTATCTTGTCTCAACACTACCCCCTCCCCCCACACAAAAGACACACATCAGATATGGAACAAAACTTATCTCCTCTAACAACGTTNAGTACTCCTTCGCGCATAGATAGTAGTACGCACAACCTTCTACTAACTTGTTCAAAATCAAGACTAACTCTCAATCGACAATGACAGTGATAGGTAAACACACCACAGCTCTCGACTTTGGGCATCCCCTATCAACAAAATATGATATGTGACCGGTTTCTCTAGTACTCCTGCTGATTGGAAGATGCTTTTAGGTCTGCCGCGCCCTGAAGATATGCAAGGTCAGGTTATTTTGACAGTCTTAAACAAGATGGTGTCTCTGTACCGATTTGCCATCATATTCTGTACTCCTTCGCGTTGTTATCCGAATTTCGATTGGATTCTAAAGAGCTTAGTTCGCACACAAGGCTAAGAGATGGGATGCTTACTCGTGTATGTGCATGATCAATGCTCTGGTGATAGCTCTGCATTGAGACTTCCTCCTCTTCTTGACTGCCCATAACACGAATGCTCTCTCGAGAATTTAAGGAGGTAAGGATGGCAATAGTATAAGCTACACCGGTAAGTTGAGAATATAGATGATGTAAGACTAGAGCTAACAGGCTTACAACGACCAACTGTTAAATACATGTTTAGTCAGTTTCCCACTACATTGGCCAAATCTAACTTACTAAGGAGATGAAAGAATATAAAGACAAA
This sequence comes from Chondrostereum purpureum, assembly GCA_004354395.1. NCBI lineage: Eukaryota > Fungi > Basidiomycota > Agaricomycetes > Agaricales > Cyphellaceae > Chondrostereum > Chondrostereum purpureum. Next base: position 46,987 of record LBLO01000029.1, on the reverse strand, counting down.
TGTTTCCGGGGAAACAATAACCTGCTTAAACTTAGTCGGTGAAGGATGTTTCAGAGAAGGAAATCCGCACAGAAACGAGTGTAGCGATCGCACACAATGTGCTAGGAAGACCTGCACTCCATGTATAAATTATCTGGAAGTGAACGGCCACCAGTTTTCTTCCCGTTTCATGGTAGAGAGAGAGCCACGCACTAGCATGTTAAGTAGGTCATTCGTATGCTTGAAGCCACCCTTGAAGTGCTGTAGGTAATATACGATCACTGCGGAAATGTACGCGTTCGTTGCTGCTGCTAGACTGCTCTGGAGGATCATAAGGAACTAAAGATCATCCCATCTGTAAGTAATCTTGGTGATAGACCAATCTACTGCATACCCGTAATCGCTGGAGTTCTTGGAAGGTCTCATATTGAAATCTGAAGCAAGTTGAGAAGATATCATGAATACAGGGAAAAGAACATACGCAAGGACAAAGTACGCTTGTTTCAAACATGTTAGTGCGAGAAGTGAATGAACCGTACATCTAATGACTATGATAATTACCCATTGTTACACCTGCGTCCCCCGGAACACATTAGCGAGGTACGACGAGATAGATCAAGGTACCGTACCAAAAGTAGCAAGTGTAAGAGATACCTAGCGCAAGAGAGAATCAGTTGCTATGGTTTGGGGTTCAGAAAAATCATAGAATCCTCACTGCCAATCCCGAGACAATCAGGTTCCTCTTGCTCACTGTAGAGTTTGGTAGTGATATTAAGATGACGAAAATGGCACGTAAGAACGAAAGCTCACATTTATATAGCCTGGTACAATAAAAGCTGGATCGAAGTATAGGTCTTTAGTATTTGGAAGCAGACAAAGACTACAGTCAAACACTTACGCTTGTGTTCCAACGGCAACAAAGGCCCCAAAAATTCCTGCCACAACTAGGGTACTATTAAAAGTAGTTAATTGTGATGATTGACCCATGGACAAGACATAGAAATATGAACTTGAACTGATATGCCACGACTCCGGGGTCGCCATGGTTTGTCACGATATAGCGGTACACTTTCAACGATATGAGACAACGGCCAAGGCCTAGCAGCATTTGAACTGACCGCAAGCTATGTGCAACGAATGTTAATGATGAGATGAGCCATAGGTTGTGGTATTACCTGAAAGAACCGCCAGTTCGACGATGTCGAATATGGTAATGGCGGTGACCTGAATGGGGGCTAGCTATTAATAGTGACCAAACCAAGGGGAAAAAAACACTTGCGTCGCCTATGACCCACCAGGAGTCCCTCCTGAAATACTTTTGAAAGTATTGCCAAGTCTGCATACCACTGACTATAATGACAAAGGCGTGAATACTCAAACATTGTGATCCTCGCACAACATACCTCCGAAAAGGCTAAAACCCGTCATCTGGCAGTTCAGATAAGTATACAAATAGATAGAACATACGCTGCGGAGACCACAATCAGGTCAAAGAGTATACCGAGTCTACCAGAACAAGGTTAATATTGGCATACAATCTAGCCTGGAATAACGCACGAAAGATCGACACTGGCCATGATGATAGACGTTAAGGGAGTCAATTTTACATCCTTCGATCCCCCGATTCAAACCCTCACCTTAAGTATGTATCTCCAGGAGAACAGCCATCCCGTTGGTAGGGTCTTCCAGCGGAAGCGACAAATCGACCCTTGATAGCCTGTCTGGGACACTCTGGGTTTTCCTCTTATACTCCCTACGCTCTCCTACGCTTCAGGCCACTGGCCAAAGTTGGTTGTTGGAGGCTGAGAATTGTATTGCACTTCTCTGGAAGTCTAAGTAGCTGCGGAAATATTTCAAGGTAGTGCCAATGCAACACCAGCCTGTGCGTAACATCGGACACCCAAAGGAGATCATCTAAGCTGTATGTTGGGGTTCATTTCATATGATGGCTCAGGCGGGACTTGGGCAGGATCTTCCGCTCTCTTGGACTCCAACTGTAAGTGCTTATTACTGGCAAGATATCACAGGCCGGCGAGATTGACGATTAATAAACTCGGGAATAGCTGGATATCTTCGGGCCAATGTAGAACGTCTGTGTGCCTCTTGTTATACGTATCACAGGAACGGTGAACCCTGGCATGACGGGGGCGTAAGAGATCAGCAATACTAAAACTATTCAAATGGACAAGGAACGGAGATGAACGTTTATAGGGGTGGACATGATAGGTTACTACCAACGCCGGAAGGCAGACCTGACACGGTAGTTGGCACACTGGAGGCCCTGGTGCTAGACCGACACTATGCATCCAAAATTCAATGAGCTGTGAGTATATGGTCAACTCAAGTACAGAGATATGTGTTACGTAAAGAGAAACATGTTCGTCAGCATCATTGTGTGTATTCAACCACGATGATCGTCGTGCGGGCGCAGAGTGGCGCTAAAATGCCGGACGTTTCGACGAGGACACATCCTAAGCAACACTCACCATGTCCTCAGAAACACCTTTCAGGATTGCAGTCCCCGATTCTGAACTCCAGTTCTTGCAACAGAAGCTAGCTCTTACACGATTCCCTGATGACCTTGAGAACGCAGGCACTAAATATGGCTCTCCTCTTTCCGCCATCCAACGTCTTGTAAAAAGATGGCAAACTGGCTTCGATTGGCGTGCTCAGGAAACCAAATTGAATGTAGAAATGCCCCAGTTTACGCAAGATATTTCCGTGGAGGGATTCGGCACACTGAATATCCACTATGTTCACAAGAAAAGCAGTGTTGTGGATGCTATCCCACTACTATTTGTTCATGGATGGCCAGGAAGCTTCTTTGAAGTACGGAAGATACTCCCTTTACTTACTAGCTCCGCCATGGATGGACCTAGCTTCCATGTCGTTGCGCTAAGCTTGCCGGGATTTGGATTCTCTGAGGGTCCCAAGAAGCAAGGCTTCAGAATAGCACAGTATGCTGAAGTGAATCTTGGCTTGCGAAATTTCTGGTAGTCAACTGATCAATGATTGAATAGGTTGGCCACAAACTTATGCTTGCTCTGGGATATAACGAGTATGGTAAGCTGTCCTGGCATGGTTGTCCCTAGAACGAATTCTCAGACCCATAACCTAGTTCTCCAGGGAGGAGACTGGGGCTACTTCGTACGTACAACATAATCTCTCAAGGTATAGCAACACATTTTGACGTAGGCATCCCACGTACAGGTTACGAAGAAAATAGCATCTGTGTATGGTTCCAAGCACGCAAAAGCATGGCACACTAACATGCCCGTGTACGTGGCTGCCTCCCTTGTTTCTTAGCTTATCATAGTTACATTTGTCACTAGCTGCAATCTTCCATCTCTTATTCGACAACCATTCCTTCTACTTTCGGCTGTCATCCCCCCCTGGGCTGATTATGCCCAGATGAAGGCTGGGTGGGCGATCACCAAGAATACGATGACTTATGGGAGTGGGTATCGCGAGATTCAGTCCACCCAACCACAAACACTCGGATACTCCTTGTCTGACTCCCCCGTTGGTTTGTTGGCGTGGATTTACGAGAAATTGCTCAATTGGACAGATAATTATCCATGGGATGACGATGAGGGTGTGTACATTATATCATTACAGCGCAGGTCATCGCACTGAAATCTTTCCAAAGTCCTGACTTGGGTCAGCATCTACTGGCATTCAAGAGCGGGCCCCGCGGCATCTCTTCGTATTTATCGAGAAGTTATGGGGCCTGATTCTCCTGATAACAAGGAATTGCTGGACCCATTGCGAGGGCCAAAAGGCGTACCGCTGGGGGTTTCGTACTTCCCAAAGGAAATAGCACAACTACCACGATCGTGAGTGCATAAATCACCTTATATTTACTAATCTTGATTTTTCTCAAAATATTATGCATAGGTGGACTCCCGCCATAGGGAACCCATTGGTGTTCGAAGGCACTCATACTGTCGGAGGTCATTTTGCGGCTCACGAACAACCAGACGCCCTTGTCAGCGATCTGAGGAAGATGTTTGGGAAAGGAGGACCAGCATACGGAGTTGTAAATGGCAAGACCGGCTACTGACTTAGGACCTTGACGGTGTGGCCTCTTGCTCCATAAGAAATATACATATGATATTGTCCCACGTTCGTCACAATGCGCGGACCGGTACTGCTGACTAAAATTGCGCAATCTCCCTACACATATCCAATCCATTTCGCTGTTTCAGTCATCCTGCTTGCCGGTTCATTTAAAGGGCGAAAGTTTGCGGGTCCCCTTATATCCGTCTTTCCTCTGTACACAATCAACATGGCGCACAAGCTCTTTCAACCCATCCAAGTTGGCGACGTTCAACTTCAGCATCGCGTCGTATTAGCACCCCTGACACGATGGCGCGCCACTGATGAGCATGCACCTCTAGCTCTGGCTATCGAATACTATACCCAGAGAGCATCTCGCCCAGGGACACTACTGATCACAGAGTCCATAACCGTAAGCCCACAGGCGGGTGGGTGTGCAAATGTGCCGGGTATATATACCGAGGAACAGATACAGGCTTGGAAGAAGGTATGAAGTCATTCAGGATATTCGTGGCTTTCATGATTGCACGGATATTGCCAGATCACTGACTCCGTCCATGCCTCTGGCTCTTTCATCTTTGCACAACTGCGAGCATATGGACGGGCTGCTGACATCAAGCAATTGTCGTCCGAAGACCCCTCGTTTCCATACATCTCCGCGTCCGACGTCAAGCTATCGGGTAAAGAAACCTCACCACGGCCACTGAGCGTAGATGAGATACACGAATATGTGCAAATGTTTGCTATTGCAGCGTCCAATGCAGTAAATCGGGCGGGATTCGATGGGATAGAGATCCATGGTGCAAATGGATATCTGGTAGACCAGTTTCTTCAAGATGTCTCCAATAAACGAACAGATAATTACGGCGGAAGTATTGAGAATAGGTGTCGGTTTACCTTGGAAATCACGGATGCCGTGGCCAGAGCCGTGGGTGTCAAGAAAACTGCCATCAGACTAAGTCCCTGGAGTACCTTTCTAGGTGTGTTACTATGTTGCTTTTTCCCTCCTCCTTCATGAACTTGCTTTAGAAATGAAGATGGAAGATCCAATTCCGACATTCTCTTACCTTGTCTCGCAATTCAAAGAGCGTTTTCCTGACATGGCATATTTGCATTTCGTCGAGCCGCGTGTCCATGGTATTGCCGATCAAGATGATATCCCAGAACATGAAACGAACGATCCCTTTAGAGAGATTTGGGATGGCCGACCGTTTATATCTGCAGGAGGATACGACCGTGATTTAGCCATACATGTTGCTGAAGAAAAAGGAGATCTCATCGCATTCGGAAGACATTTCATTTCCAATGTAAGTACATACCGTTGGTTCATGCAAGCAATGCATACTCACGAACCTTACAATGCCACAGCCCGATATTGTCAATCGCCTTGAAAAGAACATTTCTTTTACGCCTTATGATCGTTCTACATTCTATGTCAGGCATGACACCACAGGAAAGGGATACATAGACTATCCTTTCGCTCAGATTGAATCATAGACCAGCGCAGATTCACGCTACATTTCCCGTTCACTGTGTGCGTTTTTGGAAAGAGCACCGGGTTATTGGGATGAGCTCCAAACTAGATGGTGGTCATGAATATAGACGCGAGTATTATTTGATTCAATGATTGTCGCATATACCCACCAGGTGAATATAATGTGAACCGTCGACTCGGGAATCCGAGGTGGGATAGTGCCCACTTCAGATTCCAAGTGCTGCTGTGAAAAAGAGAGTGGCGCAGTTGAGCCAGATATGAATATTTGAAGCTGAAGATTGAATATGAATAAATATGAATGGCCGAAGAATTGGCGGTAACAGCGCTAAAGCGAGCGAGCCGCCCAAGGGCCAAAATTGTACTTCCAATTTCATGAAGAATTGAATGTAAATATATGTGTTCCTCATTGGTTCTACGGATGATTTGGACGGGCTTGAGAATAGAATGAAGTTTGTTTTTCGACTCGTAGAATCCAAAGAGCTTGGCGCTGGAATCACGGTCACGTTATCCCATTGTTGAGACCTCTCGGACGTCGATCGTTCAAGTCTAAGGCGTCAAACCTCTCCGTGGATTGTGAAACACATCGGGAAAAAATGCATTTGAAAGTTGCATAAGATTCTAGTTGAAACATGTATGGGGATTTAAAGAGAATTCTGGAGTAGCAGTTGCGACGGACGAGAGGGGAATAGCATAGAATAGGACAGCAATGCGATAGTGGGAAAGAAAATAGAACAAAGACGAGAGTATTATATAGATGTAGATGCAGTTGGGAGATGATGTACTTAGTTTGTGTATAATTCGATGCCGGAACGTAATGCAGAAAAAAGGAAAAATCGAGAGCAGATGGCAGGGGTTTAGACACGGCGTCGCAGTCGTGTACCTAAAGCATATTCAATGTCAGAGAGTTCCTCCTCTGAACGCCATTCATCGCGCCGTGCAACGAGATGGGTCGAATCGACCGAGGCCATATCCTGGCCATGCTCTTCATGATGTTGCATGGCCGCAGGAACCAATGTGTGTTCACGAACGAATGAAGGTGGCGGGGTAGTATATCCAAAGGACAATGGAGACGAAGACCCTGGTGAAGAAGAAGGCCAACTGGACGGGGATAACGGTGGGGTAGATGTAGTGGAAGAGCATTTATCACTGGTGGTGTATCTAGGATCATAAAGAATTCTTTCATCATATCTTTGGTGATATCGATCTTCCTTGGACCCAAAGCGACTGAGGTACTTATCCATGTCCCCGAACTCGTCCCGCCACCCAAGAAGCGTTCGCGCGTCTTGGTGGTAAGCATGAACACTGGAGGGGGGGACTCCACTTGAGTTCCTCAAGTCCGACACCGGAGCCTGGACGTGCAGGGACTTTTTGCCAGAGACCGAAAAGTCGTCAATGGCGGATTGTTTCGGGGCATGGTCACGAAGGTAAGACGTTAGCGGAGGTGCTATCTGTCGGTAGGCCCTGTAGTGGCTAGTAAAACAATTCGTGTTGTAAGGGGTGCCAGAAGGGTAGGAGTCTGTGGAAGTCGCAGAGAACGTAGCAGATGGCGGGCGGGAACTACTCTCTTCTTCAACGTCAGAATATAGAAGTTCATCTTCTCCGCTGGAATCTGAATCTGCGTCCATCGTTAGGTGATCTCCTTCCGCAATCATGCGTGGGACTGGCCGACGCTCTTCATAATCATAATCATCTTCCTCGACAGGAATAAATGCTGGAGGGGCGGGCGGGGCTCTTGAATATGCAGAAGGGTTATTAAAACTCTCCTTGGCTTTTGCACGCTTGTTACCGGGTCGTCGTGGCGCACGCTGAGCAGGAATATATCCATGTCTACGCTTCCTATGACGTGTCAGGGAACCTGGGTCGCCAGAGCTAAATTCACATCCAGGCTCTGGGCAAGGTTTCTTTTCGTTAGTACTTTGCAAGTCAAAACAAAGTTCAATCAGGATGGAAAGATATCGGTAACGTGATTGGTCACATACTGAGTGCGAAAGTGGGTGTTGACATTACTTTTTTGCAGGTCTTCGTAACTACATCCAGGCCATGGGCAATGGTGCATGCTGGACGGAGAGTAATGTTAGATCTTTTTAGAGGTTCCAGAAAAGTTCGAACGTACGCTGCTGCCTTATCCTTTGCGTTGTAATGTAGCCTCATGTGCCGACCTAGATCTCCTGCACGGGCTAGCACTGCGTGGCATAGTGCACATTGTGCGCTATTCGTTTTCGAGCGGCCACTGACAGTTTGGGAAGTTGATGACCTGTTTTTCTACAGAGTGTTAGGATCGACGAAAGTTAATCAGTAGGCCAAAGCGTACGCTTACTGGCGAAGGTGGGGTATCGCGCGTACGGCCCATCGTAGCAATGCACAGTGGCGGATTCTATGCGACAAACGAGAACAGACGAACGAGACAAAAGGTAGGGAAATGGTGGTTGAGGGGAAGGAAGTGCAGCACGAGTTTTTGGGCAAAACAGCCCGCCATCAGGCCGTGCTTTATGTAAATAGCAGGGCGCCCTTCCTACCGGATTTTGCCTGGCATTTTCTGCCTCATGTTCGACTTCCCTTGTTTTCCTGATTTGTATGTGGTAACGAGGCAAAGAACACATGGCATGACCCTGAACCTTCCAAGTTTGGGTGGATTTCCGAGGGGCATTGATAAAGTTTAGATTCCGTTCCTCTATTCTACATTTCTCCCTCCTCAAGACCATTGTCACCTTGTTAAAGCGATAGAATTGTACAGTATCAAAGGCTCTCATTCATTGGTCAAAATGGATACACTATCGTATCAATCAATGAAAAGAATCGCCGATGAAAATGGAGATGTTCTTCGCTTTGACTCGTGCTTTGACCTGTGATGCTATCATTATCCATCTGTGGAACCAATAGGTGCCAATAAAGAGCGCCAAGATGTGGAAAACGAGGCAAGTACATGGACCTTTTCGAAATGGACTTTGTTCTTTCTGACCTGTGAAGGGGAGCTTGAAAGCTTGATAGATCTCGGACGATTGAGCCTGCGCAACGTTGTGGGTGCATGGACGAAAGGAAACCTGGGTCCCGACGGGCGGACAATACTTCGAATTCCCCCGTTTAATGAAAGTAATATGCCACACCCATTCTAGGAGGTCTGACGACAGGCTAAGAAGAAAGCTCACGTTTCTTACTGGCACACTCCCCGCGGTTGCTAAAACCATCACTTGACATTCTGAAGATACTTTCCCCCACCATGAGGCTCGGATGTGTTTATCTGCATCTGATCTCTCTCCTCTATCATTGGTAGGGAGGCCTAAGGTAGGGGACGGCTGGTTACGTTCAACTAAAACTGTTGATTAAGATTCACATATAAGTACATTCCTTTGTACGTCCCATCGAGGAAATTCTGACTCTTTTAGGATGTGGGAATTGATAACAGTGCTCGACATTTGTTCGACATGGAGACAGGGACATCGGATTTAAGATAGTGCGTAGTGCATGTCCTCCTGCAGATCAAACCACTAGAAGAGGATGGAAAGAGATTAGAAACGGAGTCTTGCTAATACTAATAATAACGACTATACCATAGACAGATTCACTAGGGGTACTCTTAGCAGACAGGCACATGACTAGAAACATATGCGGATTATATAATTCATGGCAAGGCAACCTGTCAGAACCTGAGCGTTGGCAAAACTTTGACATTGCCCAGCATCAATACAATGGCACTCGTTCTCGCTCTCAAAATGGCAGCTATAGCCTCTTTCCTTGCGACACTGGCATTGTTCTTGTACATTAAAGTCAATGATCGGGCTCTGACCGCCATTCCCCCTGACGTCCTTGAGCTTTCGTCCGTTAGATCCACTCCGGAACGCGTGCTTGAGATGGAAAAGGAACTAGCAAACAATCCACTCTCCGTGGACTCTCATATCCCTCCGAATACCGGTCGCAGATACATAGTTGTCGGTGGCGTAGGTTTGCACACAGGGTTCATTCCATGAATTGCCACTGAAGTCCATTTGTTAGGCCGGCTTCTTAGGAGGATGGATCGTTCTCATGCTCATTAAGCGCGGCGAAGATCCCAGATCTATTCGTGTGTTAGATATACGTCGTCCCATTAGAAAGGACCTACGAGAAGGGCCTGCTACACAGGTGGACTTCCACCAAGTCGATATCTCGGATTCAAACGCAACTAAAGCAGCTTTCACCGCTCCTTGGCCTACCACGAGCAATGCTAAAATCACTGTATTCCACACAGCGGCCACTATACATTTCTACGAGCGCCACGAGCTCTTGCTTCCCAGGTCTGAAAAGGTCAATGTCCTAGGAACGCGCAATGTAGTAGTGGCCGCGAAACTCATAAGCGCCTCGACGTTAATCTATACGTCCTCAGGTTCCGTCGCTGTTCGCAGCTCGAGATTTCTTCTTTTCCCTGGACAGAAGGAACCTAAAAACTTCGTCCAGCGAATCTCTGACGACGATGCGAACGTGCCCAAACGCCATAAGGATTTCTTCTCAAACTACGCCGTCAGCAAATACACCGCTGAGCGCCTTGTTCGTGACGCCGATGACTCTCGTAGTAGATTCCGCACCGGTTGTATTCGGCCTGGGAATGGTGTATATGGGGCAGGTGGAGACATGCTCTGTGGGGAATACCTTGTGAGAGGAACCAACATATCATGGATTTCTACTATCGTCCAGAATTTTGTTGATGTCGAAAATTGTGCACTCGCACACCTCTGTTACGAGGCCCGCTTGTTGGACCCCGCTCCCGTCGTAGACGTAGGTGGGCAGGCGTTCAATGTATGCGACCCTGGTCCTCCTCAGACGTACGGTGATGTCTATACCACATTACAAACCCTCACACAAGGGGAGACAAACTTCCGGTCGATATCTCCGACGATGATGCTTATAGTATCATATTTTGTCGAGATTTATCACCTTCTGCGCTCTTTCTTCTTCCATTGGCTGCCTGCGTTGAATGGTGACTTGATTAACCTTCAGCCAGCGACGTTCAATCTGGTCAATGTACACCTGCTTTTCGACGATTCTCGTGCCAGGCGTGCACCAGAGGAAGGAGGGCTAGGATWTAAGGGAGTTTGGACCACGCAGCAAGCTTTGCATAAGTTGGTAGACGCACACAGAAGCGGCCTTGTTCCGTCTATTTTGCGCCAGAATATGCATCTTGTGAATATCACAAGTGAAGTAAGCAATATCAACACCACAGAGAAACCGTAGAGGAAGTTGGTAGGAGATTTGTTGTCCACTGTAGGTACTACTAGTTCATGTGGTCGATTAAATGTAAACTATCTCAGGAATTATTATTATTACAAAAGCAGTATCAGAATGTACGAGAAAGGTGCTACAGGATAGATATGCAAAAAGAAAGCAGGGTATTCTTGTAAGTGCATGCGTTGGATGAATACATAAAATATTGAGTGTCAGGAGAGCCGTTATTGAGTCCATTTCTGATTCCGCGAGCCCCTGATATTCGTTGGGAGGGATGCACTTGTATACGCTGGAGCTGAGCTCCGAAGAGGTCTACCCGGTTCAAATGGGGCAGCCCTACTAGAGAGGGTAGACGTTACTGCTACAGCGGCAGGTGGAGATTTTAACGAAGATTGTCGATTTGGATTGGTGAGGAGGATAGGAGGTTGGGTAAATTGCATTGAAGATGCGCGTTGGCTGTGTTGTCCTTGTCGTGGATAGTAAGGTTGTGGCGGTCGACTCTGCTGGGGTGGCGGTCTAGCATTGGTGTTCGTGGGTANGCTGAGTCGACCGCGTTGGAAAGGAAGGTAATGCTGGTCTGTTGTAGGGTCAACACGATCTCGTTCAGATGGTGTGAGATCCATCTCCTCCGCCATGTCTAAATGGGAGTCGGGGTAGTACCCATATGGGTCCATCTCGACTTTGCTAATTTCTTGCTCAATGTCCCTGAGTCGCTGCTCTAGGTCAGGAATTGTGCTAGCCTCTAGCTTCTCTTTCTTCCCCGTTAGCCTGTCAAGTTTATTGGTCAAACCAGAAATCTCCCCTTTCATAGCGTCCATACGCTTCCTCTGTTTCATCTCTTCGGCATCTTTCTCGCTGTGCGCGCGGTCGGCTTGCGCCTTCAACTTTTTGTAGGCTTTCTCTTTCTCCTCCCGTTGTGCTTTTACACCGGGAAGAGACTCCTGGACCTCTGCTACTTCCTTCTCCATATCATTAGTTGAAGTTTGTGCGCGCTTCACAGCTTCTTGGAGGGCTAGGACTTTCTGCTTAGCACGATGCTCTGAGCCGGTGTGTTTATCCGAGGCCCGCTTGAGGATCTCAATCTCGGAACGCAAGGCAGCATCTGCTTTTTGAGAATCCTTACGGGCAGATTTAAGAGATGCAGTTAAATTGTCCCGTTCGGCAGTGATGAGGGAAAGCGCATGCTGAAGTTGATTGAGCCGATCCTCAAGCGTGAGGGGAGCAAACCCAGGTGCCGGATGCTGGATAGGAGGAGTATTAGGCATGGTGTGTCCAGGAGACGTCGAAGGCGTAGACAGCTGGGGATCAGAAGAGTTGGCATGGTCAAAAAGTGCAGAGTCTTCTTCTAGATCCTCTTCTGGCAAATGCTGTTCCATCTCTGGTGTATGCCAGCGTCAATTTACCACCCCGTTAGGGAGCTGAAACCACGTACCTTCGGTTACAACTTGTCGACGGATATTGTTCTTCTGACCGCCTTGGACGAGTTCGAGGTCAATATCATATTGACGACAGGGCAGGAGACCATAGATTATAATGACTGCTTCATCAGCCTTGTCGTCTATCCTGATGAATACTTTTCTCCACGAAGATCCATCAACCTCAACCTTCAATCCTCCAGCCAGAGCTGCGGCAACTGCTGAGGGCCGTTTCAGCTCCTGAGACTCCGAGCTGCCCTCCTCCTCTCCGCCATCGTCGTCCTCATTCGAGTCATCTTCAGTAATTCCGAGAGATGCTAATGAGGGATCGCCGTCCGCACTCAAGTCTTGCAATGAAGCCGAAAGTATGAATGTTGCAGAAACCGAAGTGATTTCTCGAACAGAAAGAGAGAGTGGTGGAGTCCAAGGTCGGATTGAGTGCCAGCCAGAGAGAATCACAGAGTCCATAGCTGCATTGTCGCCAGCCATGGTTCGTCGTTGTCTATGATCAACGATTCGGATGTGCAATTTCTGGAATTGCCGAATTGCTCGGCAGGACTTTGCCAAATAGCAGTACATATCAGCATCCAACGCCACTCCAGGGCGACTACTTTTTACTCCCAGTATCCCGCTGAAGAATAAAGACACAATTACAACGCTATAGAACTGTAGTTTACCTCTGTTGACGAGGCGGAGATTTTATACAAGAAATACTCTGCGCCACAATATGGAAGAACTCTATTTAAATAAATGATTCAATAATCACAGCTAGAAGTTATACTATATGGGAGTGCCACATTTTAGGCCATATCAGCTCCAGGTAGGGTGTATTGTTGACTCGCTGTGCATTTGAGGTGGAAAGCTATACAACTGGCAACAGGTATATTGTCGTTCTTGAACTATTCAAATGAATGAACCAACTGGAAATGAGAACTAGATACAGGTGTAATAAAACAACAGTAGTGAAAGTACAACATTTGCAATGTCCTGCCCAACTGAATCAAGCTTTGGTAGTAGACGAAGTAACATCGAACGCATCACACTTCCATCCCGTGTTATTATTTCCAGCGAACTCCTCTTTTTCGTGGACCCTGTTAATCCATCCTGAAGGATGGCCAGCGTGGACACTGGAACGCTTAGCAGATGACACAACCTTGAACTGGCTATTAGAAGTTGCAGCCGTGGCACGGGAGTGTACTGAGGAAGTATCCTCATCGCGGGATTTGCTGCGCATGAACATGTCCCCAAGGGTAGACATTGTGCTCTTCTTGTCTTGGCCCTCGACTTGTTGTTGAGCCTCAGCCATACGATCGCGAACTGCAATAAGTTGTCCATCTAGCAAAAGCAATCCCGTCTCAATCCCGTCTTTGATGGCTTTCGCTATCTGCTTCTTGATCAGACCAGAAGCCTGAAAACCACAGAGTGAGATGAGAACAATAGATGTCAAGAAAAGTAAACCCACAAGTGGCTTGAGGGTCTTGTATAGGAGATCATGCTTGCTATCTCTGATGGCAAATTTGAGGTTGGCAACTTTGACGTGGACGTTTTTCACTTCGATGAACGAATCCGTCTTGTCCTTTGAGGTCGATGATATATGAACGGTAACCTGTATAAAACGTGATATGAGGGTATGGTCAAGAGGAAATGGGCTGCGGGTTACTCACGCTCACACCCTCCCCTCCAACGATTACATCTGCCAAACCAGAGTCCTTAATCTTCGGTAATCCAGATTTCTTCTTGAAGTAGAATGCAACGTCCCTCATATCCGCCTGCATTTGCGAGAGTGTGACGATGAATTCATGTCTCGCAACATCTTGCCCCGCATGAACGCCACCGTAGGGACTCCATTTAGCGTAGTTGTGCGCCTCGACGGCGACATGGGTGGGGAACAAGTTCTTCCCGGACAGGGTCAAATTCTCCACTACCAATTCGAGGGCATCGTCCATGTATTCGATACGGGGAATGGGCACGTATCCAACCTTCTCGACGAGTAAGGGAAGAAGGGTCGTGCGTAAGTCTCGCCACATATCAGACTTGAATTCCATCTTTCCTGACGCTGGGGAAAAGAGAAGGGTTTTGGTGAAACGAGTGATTGATTCAGATACTCTATTGGAATGAAAGTGTGTCAGACCTCAAGAACCTTCAGATTAGCACAATAACGTACCGACGATTGCCGGCATCTGTCTTCCATCCATTGACCCACTCTTGGAAACCGTCGAAGAGTGCGTTGAAATGGGGTTTGTATTTGCCTTCGCCATCGATGCTCTGAATGCCAACACCTGCCTGTTTATGCGTCTCTCCATCCAGTCTAGAGGTAGCATCTACTAGGAGAAGTGGTCAGCGGATTAAGTCGATTGCAAATGTTGACGGGCCTCACCAAGCGGCTCGTTGCCATTGTTGTTGGACGATGTGACAATTCGATAGCCATGGAATTTACGTCCCTGCTCCATTAGTTGTTCTCCTTTAGAAGAGGATGCTGGCTCGAGAAGATATCCAGGGGTCGAAAGGCACTAAAATAATATACCATGAGTAGGTGCCCTCCTGTGAGAACTGCGTGGACACTTACCTCCCTAATCCACCTGCCGACTTGCTGGAACCACTCCTTCATCTCTTCATCGTGTTGCGCATCTTCGAGCAGGACATCGATCTCATCAACAACGAGATGCTGGATGGAGCGTCCGTTGGCGAAACGATCTAAGAGAGTTCGAATCGGGGCCAAAACGTCTTCGGCACCGTCAACTCCCACTTTGCCCTTGACGCCCCCTGCATAAGTGCGACCATGGTTGGCGTACTCCTCGAAGTAGTCAAGAAGACCATTGATTGCGTCTTGGTACTCCGGATGCTCTTGGCATTCGATGATAACCTAGATATACGACAAACCGGTGAGGTGGCAGATAATTGCATTGAGCGAGATGTGTACCTTCTTAGCTCTCCAGATCCACTGATCACGTCTATCCTTCGGAAAGTACTCGTCTGTCAAAAATGACTTCCCCTTGTTGACCTGCTCGTTGCCCTTGGACTGAAATTAGAGCATTAGGATGTNGTAGATTCGCCAGATCGGAAGACTTACCCTAAATTTGTCCATGAATTTACTCTTTTTCGTCGGACTGGTGACCTCCTCATCGCTGACAGCTTCAGTGTCGTCAAATCCAGGCTTTCTGGCTTGCAAAGTTGGGGCATTGGCTCGTAGATTTGAATCACCGCTTGCATCCAGGGATCCTGGCTGTAAGGGAGTCTGGAGGGTGTCGGTCGCAGGATGAACACCTGTACGGCCGTGTCCGGCGTCTCCACCTGTAAAGAGTTCCGGCTGGGTGGTGGAGGTCCTTTGATCAGTACCCCGACCAATCTGAGGACCCGAAGTACTTGGGAGCCTTTGATCGACTTCTGTTTGAAGCCTCTGGCCAGTTTCTGTCTGGGCGGCGTGCTCCACGCCTTGAAGAGCGGTCTCCTTCGCCTCGACCTTTGCTTGGTCCCCGACTCGTTTGGCGTCTTCCTTCTCGCGACGGAGCTGCTCTTTGTCGACAAACTTCTGGTCGCCGCTGGTGGGCTTGTCGACCGCACGCATCTCCTCTTCGGAGGGAGCGATGGTCTGTGCGGCCTTCGAAGCACCACGTGCTAGTAAGTCACGACCAACCAGAGAAAAGTCAGAGACTAGTTTGCGCGCTTCAGAATTGGTGAGCAGAAGCGAAGAGATGGTTCGAATGTGTTGGAGTGCTATACATTTATGAATCAGATTAAAGCTGGAAGAAGCCGGCGAATGTGGTCACCCTGTTGACCATCCTCTTTGGCTTTACTCTTGTTGACGGGGGTATCTTTGAGTTGTTCGCCATCGAGGTTTACTTTCACTTTGGAACTTCCCTCGCGGGAGTTCCAGATCAATTCTTGTACTAGTTCATCGTGATTCTTTCCGTGAACTTCGTTCTTGAAGGCGTCCAAGATGTTGTTGAAGTCTTGACAGAGCTGCTTTGTGTCATGAGATAAGCCGGCTTTATTGGAGAGATTGGTGGCGTTGTTTTGAAAGTAGGAAAAAAGGTGGTCGACTTGGTTGTTGGCAGGTAAACGCGAGGCTCTCATTGCCTGTATGGCAGAGTACAGCTTCAGCTAGAGAATAGAGACGAATGGTGAGCCTGCTGTGTTATGGGTAGAATAGATAAGATAATCGTACTTTTTGATTGACATCTCTTTCTCGTTTCTCTCTGTCTATGGGATCGACGACGGAGTCCTTAGCGGGCTTCGCGCTGATGTCTTTGTGAGCGGGAGGAAGAGACATGGCAGATTATTTCGTTAGTGAGGGGTGGGGAAGAAGGAAAAAATGAGGCTTGCGACATAGATTGGTTACTTATACGTCTGGGCCTGTGAATGAAACTCGATGACGCTTATGACGCACCAAATACCTCACCTCAGTCGTAACTAATGTTCGTCGAGTCCTGGGAAGAACGTCAGTTGACACTGACAGGCGCATTCTTTCGATCCATCGAAGCTCCAATCCACACTGGCCCGACCTGAACAAAGCACCCACAAGAGCCTACCTGCTATCAAGTACCGCCGTGCCATGATTTATACTAGGTCATATTTCATTCATAATCAAGAATATCCAGTCTTTCGAAATTAGATAGTCCATGGTTTAAGTCCGTGTATTGATCAGGTAATGAGTAGTGAACGGCGTCTGGGGAAGAACAACGGTGAATCAAACTTACGTAAATGATGTTTTTTCTTTCCATATCGGGCATCGTATGCTTTCGGCCGTTTGCGCCTCACCAACGACGATCGACATGCAAATTGTTATGTCTCTTCTCGGAGGCACTGAGGAACGGGAGCTGAAATCTAAGGATGTCATTCTCGTAGGGATTCAATCAGTGCTATGGGCACTGATTCGCTGAATGCCTGTACATGTCTTATATATATGTTCAACCATGTCTTGTGAGGTGTACCTTGGTGCTCTCGACACCAGCCGCCACATCCAGTGGTAGTTGTAATATGTGACAGAGACGTGGGAATTTCACAACAGGAATGATGTTCTCTTGTTGATGTGAACATAGTGAGGTAAGATATTCCCCAACATCGTCGTCGCGGGCCATGAGAGAGGTGCCTTCTTTTATTTCTATAACTCATTTTGAGTCATTATATCTCAGCCACTCATCCGTACAATAGCTCGGGACAAGCAGGTCAGGTAGGGTCAGGTAGGTGAGCTCATGGCAATAATTTAGATACTTCAAACCAACCTCAAACTAGAAACATACAACCTAATCAGGTGTAAGCGACGTCCACAAGACCCCTAAGAGCTTCTAGGTTTTCTGTACCTCAATGTTCTAAATCTGGTTGAGGGCCCCTTCCAAAAGGTCATATGCTATAGACGCACTACCCCAAGACGATTGGTAACCCCACCCAGAATGTCTGATATTTCGTGAGTATTCAGAGGTACCACGAGAAGAGAACCAGAGAACATACCCATAATTAAACACTATTGGTACCTTCCCCTTGCCTCTTCCTTCTATCCACTCAACTTCAAGACGTATGTTGTCTTTCCTCGCTGGCCTCAACCCACATCCCTCTTCGATGATCAACGGCCTGACATCGTCTATGGTTGGGATCCTGGATGCACGTACTTCTGGAGGTGCTAATTCTGGGCATAATGCGAATCCGCGTTGCAGGATGTCCTCAGTTGTTTCCGGCCGGGGTGATGGATACCTAAGAGCAGTAAGTATAACTATGTAGAGAATATCCAGGTCATACCCACCAGTCATTGGCAATCTTCACTCCTCCAACAATAACCTAGATTTGACTCATCAGCTCAATAATTCTTTAAACGTGAATAACAGGGAACCATAAACTCACATCCCCACTTCTCCTAGGTATGATGTAGGTCCACAGACCGCTCTTGCTACTGATGGTTCTCCCAAATCTAATCCATGGAGCGCGTACGAGGACGGTCTGGCCACGGATAGGATACATGGTCTCATCCTCGACGCCACCAAGCGTACGTGCACCTAATCCTGGGCAAACGATCACGGCATCTGGGGGAACACCCTTGCCTCCCGAAAATACATGGGCTCCCCCTTCTACAACTTGGTTGATATGCTGCACCGATCCACGAACAATTGCCCCTCCTTTGGAAAGAAAGCGTGAAAGAAGGTAATTTAGATATACGGGGGAGTCGATCGTGACTGTTGTGAACATGATTCCGGACTTCGTTTCTGGCTGCAGTGCGGCTTCTGGTGTTTCTGCGAACTTGATGGAAGTGAGAAGGTGTCTGTCTTCAGGGATAGAGATTAGATCTCACATCAGGCATCCAAGACAGTGGGTGTGATCCCGACTCGTACTGGTCGTGATAGTATTCTGCTTGAGGCAATCGGAGGAAACACCCTTCCGCAGGTCCCCCAGGTGCTGAAAGCTCCCAAAAGACTTCAAACGTCTCTTTGTCCATCTCTACAATTTCATTTAGTCAGATAGTTGAAAGAAACCAAAAGTAGCAAACAAACTCTGCTGCCTTGGATCATTTCCGGCGAGACTGACATGGTGGGCTCCCTAATAATGAATGAATGAGATCGTCCATCAGCATTCTCCCTCCGATCCGGATCACAAGCGCTCTCACCGCCCACTGGCTCGTGTATTTAATATCCTTCGGGTCTGTAGGGAAAATTTCTGCAACGATGGTCACCGCATAACCACCCTTCTCCTGGACTTTGAGTGCAGTGGTGAGCCCCACCACCCCTGCGTATAACACAGAAATAAGGTGCTCGTACGTAATTCAGTTATTGAAACTATCCACACCTGCACCGATTACAACCACTTGTTTTAGCTGATCAGCCATTGCGAGAAATCAACGTCGCGGTGAGATGAGTTAGACTAGTGAATCAGTCTTTATGAGCGTGACTTCGCCGACGCGTAGGGACAAGCGGAGTCCCGATAACAAATGCCGCGAGGGGAGAGTGCGCTGTCAAGTTCTCAGAATCACCCTGGATCACTTCACGATCGCGAAAAGAGACACAAAAAAATGAGGCCATAAATTCCAGAGCAGCCTGGACGGCGTCTGAACCCGGTATGTATAACTGTAAATTAAAGACGATCTTTAGATGTAGGTTTTCGGGCTTCTATATCGACGTCTCTACTGGCTTTTATCGGAAGAAGAATCAGAATTGCCTTCAGCATCGTCGGAGTCCGAGTCATCTGGAGAAGGTTTAAATGCAGCAGTGTGCTTCTGCGAAACGATGGCTTTCTTCTTGGCGATCCTCTTTGCCCGGGCGAATAGTCCAACTTCTTTATCCCGAACAAAATTAACGATGACCATAGGCCAGGAAGGATGCGAGGGAATGGTGTCATAGAACTCTGGAGCCAACGCACGGAGAGCAGGGAGTTTTGTCCAGGCAACAGAGGGGAAATCGTGGTGCTCATTGTGATATCCCACCTAGAAAATAAATGAGACGGTATGCACTTCAACGTGAACATTAGTACTGACATTATACGCAAGAATGTTCAAGGGCCCATAGTAACTGAATGTTTCCTGATCCATTCCATCCCAGAGGTAGTGTTCAGCGATGAAGTGACCCGCACAAGGGTGAAGGCTTCCTGCGAAGAAACTGCTCATAATGAGGTAAATGAAGGGACGCCAGCCGAATATATTAATCAAAATGCAGTCAAATGCAACCTCTACGATCGCGTTGAGAAGATGCCAGACTGTAAGGGTTTGAGCCCGAACGAACGTTGGTCGAAGTGCGTAGAATAGAATCTGGAAGGTTCTGCGGTGACATGAGCTTTCTGATATAACAAGAGAATTAGCTTGTAACTCACGCAAAAAATACTTTGCCTAGCACATTGTTCAATAGGACGAGCTCCAGACGAGTTGGTAGGTCAGTATCAATCCCGTCCTCACCGAGAGATCTGTGATGTTCGATGTGATATTTCTATACCAGGCCTGTAAGTAAGTTACTCTTCATATGCATGTTCGACGTTTACCTTGAAAGCCGCGGAGTATGGAATTCCTATTGGCAAGTTGGCAAAGATCGCCAACAACTTGTTGGCCTTTACACCCTTGAACGCGAGGTTGTGTGTAATTTCATGAATGGCGAGGAAGAGGTTATGATTGGATGTCCCTCCGATTGTGTACGCGCAAAATATGAACCATAAGGACAGTGGATGATGGTAACGTAGGTTGATAGCGGTGAACAACTGCAGAGAAACCACGAAGAGAACAACCCATTTCGTCAAGGGTTCATACCCCATTAATTTAGTGACCTGGGTGGGTATTTAGAGCAAATACACGAAGATGGCATATGTAGCGACATACCTCTGGATGCGCCTTCATGATTGCCATTCTGCGGGACCTATGTGGTTCCTCCGTCATCAGCCACAAGAAGTCGGAGGGGTCCTGGGGAGGACCCGGATAGGACATGCCATTGTCCTTTTGGGTGGGTGAAAGTACGACAGTTCGACGTGGTGATCTCTTGGTAGTCTTCCCTTCTGACAAGGATTCTGCTCCTCCGAACATGCTGAAATCTGGGAGGGTTAGCGAGGGCTCCTGAAAATTTTAGGTTCAAATGAACTGACCTATATTTGAATTATCGTCTGACCCCATAGTGGTTGTGGTCAGAACTCAGCAGTCGAGACGGGTCCGGATGTGCCGGGCCTCACCATATATGTAAATTCCCACGCTGATTATTCCACCCCCTCCGACCCCCAAAAAANGTCCCGGCCTTTCGAGTGTTGAACGTGTCAAGTATCAATGATTCCACGTAGAGACAGACATAACAGTGTCAGCGAGCAAGGAAAACACTTCGATCGTAAGGTGGGGATATAGTATAGTAGTTATTAGTAGGCTACACAGGCTAGAAACGTTTTAGCAATGACACTTGAAAATCCACTGTTCCCCAAATTTGAATCGGAACGATAATGGTCTCAGAACATGAATAAATGTAGTGCTATTTCTGAACTAGTCAGTAAAGCACCACTCTCTTGAGGGAGCAAAGAGTGCGCAATGTAGTATTTAGTCAGGCAACCCACCCATTGGAAGGTATCTTCAGAGATACACGAGGAGTCTACTCGTAAGACTGTAAATTGTAAACGCTGGGTGATCAGAGTTGCTGAGGCCTGAGGCCGCGAGGCGCCTCGCCGCCCACAATCTTAAGACGCGTCAACAAAGCAAAACAAACGCGCTGATGGCGTGAGAACTTACAAGGACTCCCTCACGACCCGCGACCATCCCCAACCCATAATCATATTCAACACCTGAACATGGCCGCTACCTCTCCTGTTGAATTTCCTGTAACTGAGCACAAGGAAAACACATCATTACGACAAGCAACTTTGGGCACTACTTTTTCAAAGAAGGAAAATAGTAAAGGCAGAAAAAGAACTATTACTACGATGAAAGGAGGTGTGTTAGATAGATTTGCACATTTGAAACGCGAGCCTCTCACTAATATATTACATTTTTTTCAGAGAGCATAGATCTCAACAGCGTTTTCAATGCTTCACCAGAGGTGAGCCAGGAGACATGAGTGCAGTTATCCTCCCCACTGATGAAAATGTCGCGTCAAGATCATTGAGGCTATGAAGCAAAGGATCATTCAAGTATTAACCTCAAATTATGTTTCTGTTCTCCCATTTGACGTGCATCAAATAGCTTGAAGATGAGCTCGCGGCCAGTCAAAAGGAGCCACCTGCCAAGCGTAGTCGAGTTTCGGCGATTGCGACAACCTCTACCCCTGGGCCTTCCTCGTCATCGACTAAAGCTTCCTCGTCAACTAAAGCGGATGAGAAGAAGCGTAAACTCCAATTGAAAAAGATTTATGACCAGTGCGTTGTTTCACCATGCCCAAGTCTCATTATCCTCAAAGTTATTCTCTTCCTTTAGGTTGAAGAAAGAGTGTAAATCGGATACATGCAAATTCCAAGGGTCCAGCAAGACTGTTAAGATTGAAGAGCTTCTGCAGCCTGAAGAATTCCAAGCTCTCTTTAGCGGTAAGGGGCTGCTTATCCAGCCCACACCCTCAAATAAACCGAATAGTGTTGTCACCATCGTTAAATTTGTATGTCAAATCCATCCACGTTCACCCTACTCGTATAGGCTGGAACTCATGATTGGTGTTCTAGAATACACAGGCCCAGCTTGCGGAGCTCTTTGGCAGTGAGTTGAAACCACTCAAAGGAAACGTCTGGACAAGGGGAGGTAAGCTATTTTCAAGGTTGTGTCAAGTGCTCGCCTGACCGGCCGCCACGCACCCTAGGTCTACCCCAGCGCGGATTTGGAGGCTTCGGTGGCTTTGGTGGCTCTACCATGTCGAAGTCAAAGAAAGTCGGCACCTGCGATGTTTCCATTTCGCACCTGGAAGTGAACTACTCCAAGCAAACACTGCGCTGTAACCTTAAGTTCGAGGTTACCTCTACTAGTGGTGGTGGCTGCGAAGGTTATGACAGTGATGACTACTAGTACTAAATTCCTGTTTCCCCCCTTTTCACGTCATTTCTTGTCCTGTTATTACTATTATATATTGTAGAATTGATCATTCGTACTACTTAGGATATTTCTTTCGTTCAGAAGTAGTGTTGCTTAACCTATTGCGTATGGGTTTTTTCATTCTCGGTTCTAATCGTTTCAAAGTGCAATTCTTGCATAGAACGGCCTGAGAATATAGCCTATGTCCCAAGCGATGTACATGTACATTAGAGTATACCTCGGGATAATACACGCTTGTAGACATGATCAATTATTGCTTGTCACACTGCTATCATTACTGAGATCAAGGAACCCAATTAATTGTGCTTATCTATGCTTTCCAGGTAAATTCGGGTCTTGTTCTCCAACAATCGCAAGACTCCAGTGAGCTGGAATTCAAAGTGTCAATGTCCTTGCGAGAGATCGTCGTTATTGGAGCTGGTAAGCATGCAGCTGATTCCAAATTTCCGAGTCAGTCAAACGTTTATTTGATTGTTAGGTGTTGTGGGACTCACTACTGCGTGTCGCCTTCAGGAACGGCAAGGCTACCATGTAACAGTCATCGCTGAGATATTTCCAACAGATCCAAAGTCACCGAAGTATACCAGTCAATGGGCGGTATGTAGATATCGATTTCCCCACTGTACGCTGTGCATGAAAGTTGCTGCATTTCGATACAGGGTGCCCAACACGTTAGCAGCACGACGGAGGAACCACAGAAGCGTGAGCCTATCATACTGTGCTGATTTGAGTTCTTTGCTGATCCCCTTCTATCGGTACGATAGAGTTCGAGAAAGAGACTTTCGAGTACATGTGGGAACTATCTGCTCCTGGAAGCGAAGCAGAACAATGCTTCACTCGTCTAACGAATATTGACTACTATGAGGACGCGACTGGCATATCAAAGCCACATCCACAGCATTATATGGCTAATGTGAGTGCGCTTTTGCAGAGGACTCCCATTCTATCTAATTGGCGACCAGTTCCAAGAACTACCGCCAGAGTCCCTTATTCAAGGGGTGCAGAATGGAGTTTCATTCACTACTCTCACAATAGACGTTCCCATTTATCTCAATTACCTTCTCTCTCGGTTCCTAGCAAAGGGAGGCGCTATTGTCCGCGGAACGATACAGCATATTTCTCAAGTCGCAGAAGGTGGCGCAGGACTCTTCCCCGGTGGTGGAAGAATATCTCCTCCCGACGGGATCATTATTTGCGCCGGGTTAGGTGCTCGATCTCTCGGAGGAGTAGACGATAAAGACGTATATCCCATACGTGGGCAAACAGTGTTGCTGAAAGCTCCTTGGGTGAACGAGATGGTGGTTCGAATAGGAAAACAATCGATATCCTACGTCATTCCAAGGAAAAGTGGAAGTGCAAGTCAAAGCCTACTCTTTATCTCTTACAGGGATCCTCATTCATATTGTCTTCAGGTCATTATTGGCGGCACTTTTTTAATTAACGACTGGTGTGTCTCAAGTTCTTTCCAGCACTCAGTCTCATAGTTAACACCAAATACCAAGGTATCCCAAACCCCGGCCAGAAACAGCGAAGGCAATCCTAGAAAACGCACTTCAGATGTATCCTGCTATTGCACCACCTGGAATTGAGAGGCCGACCGTAGAAGATTTATATCCGCTTGTTTTGGAGCATGGATGTGGCCTAAGACCAGCTCGTAAGGGTGGTATCAGGCTTGAAGTTGACAAGTCGGGTACAGTTCCGGTAGTATTCAATTATGGGTGAGTACTAGGTTTTCGTGAGATCTAGGTGTTGGGTTTCACTCATCATCCCTGGTTTGGTAGACATGGGTCATACGGCTTCCAGTCATCCTGGGGCTCTGCTGGTAAGGCTATAGAGCTTTTAGAAAGAGCTGTGATTGCTTAGGATACATCGTACAAATAAAATGCACAAAATTCGATGTTCGACTGCCCAGGGTACTAAATTCCATCTGGATGCACTCCAAACCACCATTTACATGGCAACAGCTTCGCACCCTGGATTGAGAAATCCGCGCGACCGACAAAGAAGGTATTTTGAAGTAACAGGGGGAACCAATAGGGATCAGTTTCCCATACGTTTTCGAATGGGATCGGGGATAACCCAGTTTCAGATTCATATCCAGGAAGAGCAAACCATTCAGGCCGCATTTCTTCACTTCTAAGAGTAAGAAGAACAAGATGATTAGCGGTCATCGTCTACAACAATATGCTCACTCTGTAATGGTGCCAGTGTATTCATCCGCACGATAAATATCTATCCATGCTGCATCTGGAGATCCTTCCTCTAGGAAAAGGAGGACACCTGCGTGATGTAGGGGAGCTTTGATTCCAGCCTCTTCCTAAATCCCGATATTTAAGGGACAACGGTGCGTTACGGTTTCTGCAAATGGAGACAAACCTCTAGCTCTCTCTCGGCAGCAGCTATAGGAGTTTCTCCTGCCTCAACCTTGCCCCCTTAATTTCAACACCATTAGCTTTTAAAATCCAGCCTTCATAAAACGGTGACTGACCAAAACCATTATACCTAGAGGAAACCTGCTGTTTAGTCTAAACCTGTACTTAGGAGACGAATCTACGCACTTTCCCTTACCCAAGCCCCGTTTCTTATAGCCCAGAAGAATCTGTTTTCAGATTGCTCAACGCTGTCTGGTTTGCAACCATAGTCACGTTAGTATATAACACACCTTGTTCTCGGAGACGACAAAGGCGTTAGTATAAGGCTTAAGCTGTTGGAAGCTCAACCATTCCGAAGTCGGATCACTTTCCAAGTGCAATTTCCATCTACCCTCGAGACCAGGAGGAGTATTCATCAGCGAAATAATATTCTTATCAGTGGTATGGTTCGTGTTGGGTTCGTGTCCAAGTTTTCTGGATATCAATAAATATGTGGACCGGGGTGATTACGTGACCCAATACTTGTTACCTTTTAACACCCAACCTAGTTGTTGCTCGCAAGAACCTCTTTATTTCTTGCCATCAGCATGGCCTCGACATCATCCACGGGGGTGAAGAGGAAGGCCACTGACTCTCCAGAGTCGACACGGGCAAGCAAAAAGCGGGTACCCTCCTCTCCTGAAGAGGGTGAACTTGACGATCCATCACCACCAGTCCCCTCCGAAGAGCCTCCGCTGTCTTTGGCCCCCAAAAAGAAGGTCGACTTTCCCTTCAAAAAGAAGGCTAGGCCTGATTTACCTCAGAAACCCCTTCCAGTTCCTCCAGCCTTTTTNGGACATCCAGCAGTCTATGCGAGGCCCCAAGACGATGAAAGAGGGACTAGGGAGCCAGAACAGAAAAACAGGTCGTCAAATTCAAAAGGGGACCATTGGGAGCCGGAACCCCTTCCTCGGCCTAGGGGTACCAGCAGGTATAGAGGGTCTTCTTCGCGCTCGCCTTCATCGCCGCAACGAGACAGCCACAGACTGCCACATTCCAGAAACTATGATTTGGACTATGAACATCCTTGGGACTATAGAGCTACCGGTCGGGATATCCGAGACCATTACGACTATGATGGAGACCGTAGGTATTCCCATGAATGGTCTGGAGGACACGAGCATTACCGTGGTCACGATCGACGAAGGAGTGATGAACGCGCCTGGACTCGACGGACAGAACCTTTCGAGCAGTCAGATTATCAGAGAAACGGTCGGCGGTCTGACAACAAGCCCTATCGTGAGGGGTACTCGAGAGGAGATAATTACAGGCCAAACGGCCTGCCCCCACGGCCGGACTCTTTTCATGATAGCCGACACCATTCACCACCTAGATCCCCACTGCAGAACCCTCGGGATCCTCCCATACTTTCTGGTACTGTCGATGTGAGCGAGACACTTTTCTACAGTATTTCCGCATTGTTAACATCTCTTGAATCATAAGACGTCGGCAGCGTTTTCTCCGCCGTTAACTACATCTAGGTCCACTTCCTTTTTCCCGCCACACACTCCACCCCCTCCGACTGTCTCCCCCCCTCCACCTCCGCCGCCCGATTTGCGAGTGTCTACTAACCTCCCAGGAAGTCACCCTGGGATTTCAATTTCTGTTGGGAAACCCAGACCACCTGCTACATGGCTGCCTCCTCGTAATTTCAGCAGCAACGATACTGTGATACCCATCAAGAAAGATACTTTTCCTCGATCTAATCCACTTCCTCCCATTCCCAAAGAAGGCCTCACCAAGAGAATAATTACTGTCCGCCGCTCCCGTGATGAAGAAAAACGAGCATACAATAAAGTTTTCCATGGTTGTGGTGAGCAGGACGACTACGAGGTGACTAAAAAGCTGGGGGAGGGAACATTTGGGTCAGAACTTCTCTTGTTCTTTGACCTTTGTTCTGTGCTTCCTCTAAACTCACCTCTAACAGAGAA
This sequence comes from Chondrostereum purpureum, assembly GCA_004354395.1. Lineage (NCBI taxonomy): Eukaryota > Fungi > Basidiomycota > Agaricomycetes > Agaricales > Cyphellaceae > Chondrostereum > Chondrostereum purpureum. The sequence goes on along the minus strand of LBLO01000029.1, from coordinate 20,051 downwards.
GTCCACAAAGCTATCCAAAAAGGAACTCGACGTGCCGTAGCCCTCAAGCGTATACTGATGCACAACGAGAAGGAAGGCATGCCTGTCACGGCACTCAGAGAGATCAAAATTGTCAAAGCATTAAAGCATCCGTCTATAATCGAAATTTTAGATATGTTCGTTGTCCGAAGTAAGTGGCGCCTCATGGACATATGTAGATCCATCTGAGAACTGGATTGCAGGCACTGACAAGGATCCGTTGTCTGTTTACATGGTCTTCGCCTACATGGACCATGATTTGGCAGGATTGCTTGAGAACGATCGTGTAAAGCTTCAGCCTAGCCAAATCAAACTCTACATGAAACAATTGCTTCAAGGGACGGAATACATGCATCGGGTAATGCTGTCTCTATCCTTTTCAAGTTTCACAATTTGACGATGCCACCTTAGAACCACATCCTCCATCGGGACATGAAAGCTGCAAACCTGCTCATCTCTAATCAAGGGCAACTTCGTATCGCCGATTTTGGACTGGCGCGTTCCTACGACTCTACTCGCAGAGGCAGAGACTATCGGGGAAGGGAGTTTAAGTATACGAATTGTGTGGTTACCCGGTGGTATCGACCTCCAGAACTTCTTCTGGGTGCCACGCAGTACGGCGGAGAGATCGATATCTGGGGCATTGGGTTAGCTCCTTTTCATCTTGGTCGTTTGCTTCTGTTGATGTATTCTTTCAGTTGTGTTCTGGCCGAGATGTTTAATCGTCGTCCCATTCTGCAGGGCAAGTCCGATCTAGACCAGCTGGAGAAGATATGGAAACTTTGCGGGACACCAACCCAGCATTCATGGCCCCGACACGATGACCTTCCTGGATGCGAGGGAGTAAAACGTTTTACTATACATCCTAGGACCGTCAAACAGCACTTGGAAAGGTTAGAGTTCCTTCAGTTATTGATCTTCGCAGCGATTGATTTCTCCCCAAGACTTGCCGATGCCGAGACTTGCGATCTGCTGGACAAGTTATTAGTGTGCAATCCAGAGCTTCGACTCACAGCGTCCGAAGCGCTGGATCATGATTACTTTTGGAGCGATCCCTTACCAGCTGATCCCAAAAGGTAAGAATAAACTGTTCGATCGAATGCCCATCTTGATGATATTTTGGAACAGTTTGCCTTCATACGAAGCATCGCACGAGTTCGATAAACGTCAACACTATCGCCCTCCTCCTGCCCCAGCTGTACCTCCAGCAGAGCGACAACGACCTATGCAGCCTTCTGGGACCAGACCGCCCCTTCAAGTCAAGCCCTCTGCAATTCGACAGCCTGTGGGACCACGCTGGAACAATCAAAACAACACCAACGGTTACCGGCCGTCTTCAGGTCTTCCGCCTCCTCCTCCTTCACTTCCCCTCCCACCTAACTTTGCGCATCCTTCTCATCTCCCCCAAAAGCCGGTCTGGGAAAAGGAAACCGAGGGCCGTGGGAACACTGAACTGAACTATGGATAAGAGAATGATCTTCGTTCGGAATGTATATCTACTCTTAAACTCCTTTTGTGATATAACTTAGATTCGGAATAATTCATGTAAAACGTGTATTGATGATCATTTAGTGCTTTCGAAGTTGTGGCCACTGTCTTTCCTGGTCCGAATTTCCAAGCCTGAGTGGTCAACGAAGATTCCTCAGATTGGTATACGTATTTCATGACACATTTCATAAATTCCATTCAACAAATAAACTATTATAACTTATTCAAAGCCCTGCCGCAGAAAGGAGGGCAGCAAAGTTGGGGGTACCCAGGCCCGTAACCTAAGATCGAAATGGTCAGTAAGTTTACCCAGAATAAGACCATATATGTGTACGAACAGGGTCCCCTAAACAAGGAGCACTGATTAGCAAAAGCCTTACAACCAAAGAAACATCATGACAACTTACATCCAGCCTTGGCGGAGAAGCCATCGGTGTTGCCTGAGGAGAAAGTCAATAATTTTGGCCATCGCAAAGATAATGAAACTCACATCCAGGGTTACTTCCACTGGTAATGTCAAAGAAGGCGCCCGTGTTTGCGTATAGGCTGTGTAGACCAAGATGGGTCAGTCTAGTGTCTAGTGCTTCCAGTCGCTCTGTGCCACTCACAATGGGTTGAGGAAGCCGAGGGGAGACTTTCCGGCAGCAATCAACTTGTCGTTGACAAGGGAGACGACACTGGCAAAGATTGGGCTAGAGGCAGAGGTGCCAGCAACAGTACCAGCAGAGCCTCCACTATAGATCTCAATGTTCTCACCCTGGGCAGACACATCAGGGAATCCGCGACCTGTGGCGTTATACTTGCCAGAGTACGTAGTCCCAAGAGCCTTCAGATAGGTGGAAACTGCAGTGTCCTGATAGGAAGGTCGGGCGAAAACATTGGAAAATCCACCACTGCTGAAATCAGCGGCAACCTCTGGGCTGGTCCCAGTTGTTGCACCGACAGAGGTATGGTAGGGGCAACCTCCAGGGAAAGCAGGAATAAAATTGCCCGTGGAGCAAGTTTGCGCTACACGGGGGAAGTTTACTGATTGATTTTTGTAGAGCAGGCGTAATGCACTCACATTGTCCGCCAGAGACACCTCCATCACCTACAAAAACGGGGTTCAGTGGCGAGCACCATTCCAACAGCGATTGTGACTTACCCGATGCGAAAAGAATGGAAACACCACGGGCGCCAAGAGCCATATAAGAGTTGCAGACCTTCCTAGAGATGCACGCACACATATAGTCAGCTTAAATGGAGAGATTGATAAGTTGGTTATTACTTTGCAAGACTGGTCCCAAGATCGGTTTCATCGTATCCGTAGCTAGTTGTCAAGACCTATTGAGTTGTGCACAATTAGTATATCTATATTAAATGCAGATTCTGCGTCGTCATTTGACCATACCTGGGGAGGGCTAGATTCACCATTCAAGAAATCTATGATGTCGATAAATCCTCCGACATCGTCAGTGTAGGAATCTCCAACCGAGATGAAGTAGGTGGGGACGCCTGTAGCAACACCAACGGTATATTGGATATCCAGATTCTGAAAACATTGAATATAAGTCGATACATCCTAGAAATAATGCATAGACGAACCGCTTCAACCCCTGCTTGACTTGCACCCTGGGTGTTCTTACCCCCATCAAGAGTCTGAAGAGTGAAAGTGGTACTGGAAGATATATCAGGCCTCAGGGCGGCCAGGAATTTCTTCAAATCTGCGGTCTGAGCGTCGTGTTAGATAATTTTCCTGAGGCAATTCTGCCGAGTAACTAGTTTCTTACCTGGGCATATTGATCGATGAATCCGGAGACACCAAGCTTGTTGCTCGACGACGTGGCTGCTTTCGCAGGAATACCATACAGTGCTTGTAAGCAGGCCGGAGTGACTGTAGTCTTGCAAGAGGATGGAGCAGTATTAGCCCGAGCGGTTGCGTTACTCAAGTGAGGAACAGGCAAGGAAATCATGGGCTTGGCTGGTCCACCGACCATAGGCTTGCTGAAAGCGGTCGTGGGATGGACGAGCTCAATGTGGGCAAGCAAGTCTTGAGGGACAGAGTAGGATAGAGTGCGTATGGTGCGTTCTCCGGTTGGAACGTGGACGAAAGTCTCATAGTCAGCATTCAAAAGCTCGTTCGCCTTGGAGACGGGTACTGAAAAGGACATCCAGTCATTGAACGCTCCACTAGAAGAAGCATCTGAGATGCCATTGCTCTGGAGCCAATCTTGGACGGCTGAGACCGTGTCAGCGGATGGCCCCGCATATGCTTTGACCTACACAATGTGTTTTAATGAATAAAAGTCTGGTGCCAGACATAAATAAATACCTCTTCGATGCTAAGATGCTTTCCATATTGGTCGCTGTTGGGGGTACTCACAGCGTACAGCGCTTTCTCCAGACCTCCGATATCCTGAGGCGCCAAGGCAATCCTAAGGTCGATTGTCGTCTCCCCAGGAGCCGCACCCTGGCTGGCGAAATTACGCGGAGCATCACGACGCTCGTGTACAGCCATAGTACGAGGGAGAGGGGTCGTAGACGCCAATGCAGCGAAAGAACAGATGAGTGTGGCAACGGTAAACATGGACGAAACCATTGTAAGCTCAGACCCGAATATCCTTGGGGGATGATGTCTTGCATAGCCCAACTTTGCCAGCTTTTATACTGGATGGAAGTGCAGTTAAAAAGCTGGAATGAATGGTTCCAAATATCCAAACATGAAGTGATAACCAAGAATAGCCTATTGACATGCTGCTTCTTGTCGGGGCGTTCGTAGACAATATGGAACAATGATGCGATACGCATGTTACCATACAGTACTCCCTGCCAGGCGGTCAACTAGAAGATGCGGAATAGCAGTGAGGAGGTAAGTTTAGAACAAATAGTACAAAAATACCTCAACGCACCTGGATCTGTATGATAGCGACAATCATCATAAGGATAGCGGAGGTATTCATCCGCGGAATATCATGTTGTGCGCAAAACCAAAGGTCACGCTTACATCTCAGAATGGGAGAAGGTAAAATGGCCGCCAGATACGTTTACAATGACATAGTGAAGCATATATGGCCGCCAGTAGTATGGTACTATGTAGTAGCTGCAAGCCGGCTGTTACTTCACTTAGATGGTACGGCCGAGTTTTTGATTCACGAATCCATTCGTTGCTATTGGTTGTTTTACAATATCGCACACATGCAGATACAAAAAAATCACAAAAAAAGAGCTCGATCAACGAAATTCGCCATCCCTCGATATTTATCCAGATGATGGCGAATCGCGCGGTCCGTGGGCTACTCAAAGGCCCGCTGCTTGCAACATCGCCGCAAAATTTGGCGTCCCTAGGCCAGTAACCTGATTAGAATAGTTTAGTAATCGTCTTTCTTAACCATAAACAACACGAACAGGATCCCCTACGCAAGATAATATCAGAAATCTGTGGTCGGCAGAGAAAGGCAAACAAACGATACTCACAACCAGGACTGCTTGAAAAACCATTGGTTCCGCCTGTGCGAAATTGGAAAAAAAATCAAAAACTTTGTTGGCGTCCCATAGTTTCAACTTACACCCAGGATTGTTACCGCTGGTGATATCAAAAAAAGCCTGTGGATTATCGTACAAGCTAAGAGTGCATTAGCATTATAGGGCATTACGTGGCGTGCTGGTACTCACAATGGGTTCAAGAATCCAAGTACAGGTCTCCCAGCAGCAATCAATCTATCATTAATCAAAGACACCACACTGGCGAAGATAGGACTAGACGCCGATGTCCCTCCAACAAGGCCTGCGCGACCACCGCTCACAATTTCGACATTGTCGCCCTGGGCAGAGATGTCTGGAAAAGCACGTCCGTTCGGATTGAATCTACCCGCATTCGTATTCCCAAGGTTTGCGAGGTAACCAGTCACGGCAGTATTTTGGAAGGATGGCCGGGTGAAGACATCTGAGAAGCCACCACTACTGAAAGATGCGGCTACCTCGGGATTGGTTCCAGTGGTCGCTCCGACAGCAGTTTGGAAAGGACATCCCCCAGGAAACGCCGGGATGAATGTTGTACAGGTTTGCGCTTAAACAATAAATATAAGCTTTATGGAATCCAACTGCTGCTTAACATGGCTTACGTTGCCCCCCGGCCACTCCCCCGTCGCCTGCGTGAAAATCTTTAGAAAAGGACCTAGGATGTATGTGATACTACATCATACCTGATGCAAAGAGGATAGAGACTCCGCGGGCACTGAGAGCCATGTAAGCGTTGCAGATCCGACTAGACATAGTGCACTCAGCGGCATAGTATACGTCTCGGGTGGAAAAGCCTTACTTTGAAAGAGTTGCGCCGAGATCTGTCTCGTCAAACCCATAGCTTGTCGTCAACACTTGAGGTGGGTTACTCTCTGCGTTGAGAAAATTGATGATGTCAATGAACCCATCGACACCGTCAGTAGAGCTGTCCCCAACAGAAATAAAAAAGGTCGGGACGCCAGTAGCAACGCCGACCGTGTATTGAATGTCTAGATTCTGTGTAGACATTACTATTAACATGATGAANCCATTGGGATTGGAGAGAAATACAGACTGCTTCGATACCAGCCGCGTTTGTTCCTTGTGTATTTCTACCACCGTCCAGTGTTTGGACTGTGAACGCAGTGTTCGAGGGCATGTCAGGCCTCAGAGTCGTCAGGAATGTTCTCAGGTCCGCTGTCTGAATGAAACTCCAGAGATCAGTGGAACAAGCCCACATAGCATTTTACAAGAGAAGAGAGGGAGATCACGAACCTGAGCAAACTGGTCAATAAACCCGGACACACCCAAAGTGTTGCTTGACTGAGTTGCTCGTGTGGATGGAATACCATACAATGCCTGCAAGCACGCGGGCGTGATGACTGATGAACAAGAAGAAGGAGCTGGAAGGGCTCTTTCAGTGATATTCAACGCTTTAGTCGCTGGAACAGACAACATTGGTGACGGGTGGATCAATGGTTTTGAAAATGCTGTGGTAGGGTGCACTAGCTCTATATGGGGGAGAAGATCTTGAGGGATTGCATATGCAAGAGTGCGCACAGAGCGCTCTCCCGAGTCCACATGAACGAAGGTCTCATAATTGGCCTCAAGCATCTCATTGGCTCTTGAGACCGAGATAGAAAAGGTCAGCCAGTCATCGAAAGGCCCAGAAGTCTTTACATCGGTGATATCGTTCTCGTGCAACCATTCCAAAACCGCGGCAACTGCATCACTTGAAGGACTGGCGAAAGCCTTGACCTAGAGCGGCGTCATTCGTTTAAAAATCACCAGAACAACAAACAAACAAACCTCTTCTTGACTCAGATGCTGTCCGTACTGAACACTCCGAGGAGTACTAACTGCATACAATGCGGCCTCGAGACCAGGATTATCCTGAGGCATGAGTGCGATCCGCAGGTCTAATATAGTGTCCTCGGAGGCAGAGCCCTGACTTGCGAAGCTACGGGGAGGAGCTCGACGGTCATGGACGGTCATTACACGAGTGCCAGCAGGCCGTCCAATGATAGGTTGGACGAGACAAAAGCCAATGAAAAGCAGAACGTTCCATGAGGTGACCATAATTCCCAGACAATCTGAGCTGCCAGAATGTCCTTCGCTGGTCGTTGAAGGCCTTTATAATCTGAATGTGAGAGAACTATCCGGTCACAGTCTCCAGAAGATAGGCAAAAATAGACACACTTTTACCAGGGGATGTCCATTTTGCATGGCTGGGAAGTCCTCAGAAACAAAGCAACATGGTACATCCGGATAATCAAAAAGCTCAAGATTGTTACTTGAGGACCTAGGGAGTAGTTGCACCCTGTCGGATTACTGATGATGCGGAAGATCCCAAAACAAGTAAGCTTGTTATCAATGTGTGTTGAGTCTGGGAAAGTATCTTCCAAGTTTAGGGCAAGGTTAAAAATATAACATGAAAGTCTCACCTGTGAGATATCAGGCACCACCTTACATCGATACACAACAGGATTCGTCTTTGACTTCATTCATGCAGTAGTGAACGGAGGGAATTTATCAAGCTCAAATCTGCCTCTGGGGGGGACCATGACATCCAAGCATAGCTCTCACCAAATGCTGACCATCCCCACGGTCTGCAAATTTGATCCACATAGCAAAAGCAATTATTTGGGTTGAAACAGAAACCAGTCTGGGTATGACGATTGATTTTCAATACTGTGAGGCTTGATTCTCGCCCAGCAGAACTTACCAGTGTTCGCTCAAATTCAGTGCCAACGACTTGTCAGTGAGAAGAAAAAAGCATCAGAATATGCAAACAGAATACATGAGCGCAGGCTTAGTGGGAGTGCATTGCAGGTTGGCGAGCGCAAAAATAAGGTACAAAATGAGACAGTTAAGCTTTGCCAGCAGCAGCTGCCGCTGCTTTGGCATCCTCAGCAGCCGCTACAGCAGGGTTGACCTTCTTTCCGTCTTTCCACCGGACTCGTGGAGGAGGAGCACGGTTGCGACGACCCTCCCGCGATCGTACACGAACAACTGCGGATAATGTGAGGGTCAAGTTGCAGAAGGACAAGTAGATGACGCACCATGGGAGTGGATGGCACAGGAGACGCAGTATGCGATTTTAATGTACAATTTAGGGACTGAGTATTCTGTAGCAGCATAAGACAATGAGATGGATGTAAGAAGAAAGTCGATATACCTTGGTAAACGCTGGCATCGTTGATATCCCGAACGGCAGCACTCTCGACCATGTTCCTTACGGTGAAGCGCTTGATAGCCTTATCCTTTGCAACGCAGCGAGAGCAGTTAGAGCAGCGGACGAAGCCAACGTGGCCACGTCCCTTCTTGTTGCGACCGCCATTTCTTCTTTTCTTGGTCTGAATGTCGAACAACCGCAAGTCAGTACAAGGAAACTACATCTGATATGAAACCTTCGCATCCAGCCCACTTCCGGCGAAAAAGCTGCTATGAGAGCTCAAAGAGACTCCAGAAAGTGCGTTGGGCGCGATCGGATAGCGAAATGACATACCATTGTCGAGGAGTTTGTCGATGTGAGGCACTTGGTCTTGACGGTGCTCAGACCCAAATTTACTCACCGTTATCAGAGCGATGTGTCAGCAGATGCACAAACTAGGGTAAATATGATCGGAACCAGCTTCCTATTTGGGTAGACAATAGTTGCATTGTTCCGAGTTTGTGTTGACTGCCATTGTTCTTCGCTTGGGGAACGGTATAAAGTATGGCTAACCGTGGAGCGGACCTTTCTTAGCATCCTACAATTTCCTCGATTCTTATCATCTTGGGCCTGGTGCTCGCATTTTAACGACGCTCACTTACGACCGTTATTCCCATTTACCACGCTAGAAGATCATCAATGTTTCAACTTTCATTTTTCGCCACACTTTTGTTTGCGAATGCTGTCGTGTCGGCGCCGACACCTCGCGCCTTAGACATCAATACGTTGAAAGCGAATGCCCAATCAGCCCAGTCTCTTAACGCTCAATTCCCTTCGCTGAANGCTGCCGATGGATGCACAAGTGAAGCAAACTTGTCCTCATTTTATGCTTGTCAGCACTAATTTAGTAACACTGAGTAGCTGGAGAACTCGCTTGCGTCACTGGCCAATTTGCTGAATGCATAGACAGTGAATGGGCGCTGCAGCAATGCCCTGAATCTACGCAATGTTTTGCCATGCCTTCCATCACTTCATCTGGCACGGTAGGCATCCCAAACTTTCTCAGTTTCTTCAAACACGTTTAATGAATGACTCCCAGACCGTTATCTGTACAAGTGAAAGAAACGCTCTTGCTTCTTTCGACAGCGCAGGTGTTTCCGGAGGCATCGACGGGCAAGGTGCAGACGTCGATGAAGGAATTTCTTCTACAGAAGGAGGACTTGCTACAGCTGCGAGTGGCGATGCCACGTCAACTATAGCATCGAGTGCTGGTTCGAAAAGTCCAAATTCATCCACAGTGTCTGCCACTGGATCCACAGCTTCATCGACTGGCCCCGGAGCCTCAGTTTCCGCGCCAACTCCGTCTTCTGCCACGCAGGCCCAATCTTCTAGCACATCTGGCACACCATCCTCTACAGTTTCTACAGCAAATAGTGCTCCCATTACTGTCACCGTCGTATCCACGGTCATCCCTTCGTCCATCGATATCGTGTTTTCTACCACCACTCTCGATGCTTCGCAGGTAGCGGCCCTACTATCTAGCGCTCTCGCGAACCCCCAGGCATCCGTTTTGAGCGGGGATATTACAGGAACTTCTACCATAGAACCTACCTCTGCTCAGAGCACTGCTCTTAGCGGACCAGAGACTAACGCAGAACTCAGCCCCGCAATCGCTGTCGCTTCGTCTTCAGCATCCGCTTCGTACACCATAATGCTCACGACTCAGGCAGCGCCTACACCCTCTCCTTATGTCTGACTTGCTCATGTATTGTGTTGGCTTCTATCTAGGAATATCTGCTGTAGCGTCTAGTGTGAAATGTATGTATCATTATGACATTATCGGTTTCCAAGTGATCCACTAAATTAGTTACTTCTGCACTGTAGTTCCGTCATTTAAGGTGTAACGGTGCAGTCGTCACCAGTATCAATATATGACCTTATACTCTTATATTAAATACCCACGCCTCATTGCTGTTGAAGGTTTTGCGAGCATCACAAAATGAGAAATACTCGTAGTACACTGATTCCTGGACATTGCAGATAAGACACCAACATTCCCTTCGGTATTGGCCAAGGGCAATACTATTAGAGCTTTCTGCACTTGGTGCATTTCTCTAGGAAAGATACCAGACTTGTGAAATGTAAAGGCGCGATCAAAGTCAAAGGGGGAACGGAAGCGGTAGTTTATTCTATCATTTAATAAAACATCTCGATATTAGTTAGAAGCCAAAATCGATAAAATAAAATGAAATCCTACTAGTGTTTCTTATGCTGCAAACCCTAAGCACTTTAAGTCGTTCGAATTGAAACAACATACTGAAATGGTATTATAGTGTAGTATGTACGACTCATCGTATTTACTATGAATCATGATCATGCGGCGTATCATTGGTGCCTGATTTGCATGCGCGGAAAATCTCTGAATCTAGCTAACTATTTGGACGAACCATAACCTATAACCAGTACTTATCAAGTCCTTTGTAAACCGGAGGCTAAGAAAATAGCAAATCCATGTTTTCTTGAGATTGTCAGGCATCTTGAATATGACTTTGCCACGGTACCGACTACAGAGTCAGAATTTTGGCACCGACTCAAGAGAAGTCATCGTATCTAGGTGAAGCTGTGCACAGTTAACAGCGCGGGCGCACATTTATACTCTGGGGATGTTCCAGCGGAATCCAATAAGAAGATCAAGCCAGACAGTTACATCTCCATCACTTCGACGCTTCCAGTTTTGGCGTTTCATACCGAGTCCCGACCATCAGCTAAAAACACTCGTCGACAACTACACCCATGAGTGTACAGAGTGGATCGTCTGAGCCTTCTGGACAAGGTTCCTCGTCTACAGTGAAGGACGGAGCATCGAGCAATGGGCCCGTCTTCTTCTAGACGACACTGATCCTCACCAGCCTGGTGTTGTATACCCCCACCATAATANCCCCCACATAATCCAACACGAAGAATGCTTGCGCTATCATATCCTCTTCTGTGGGAGAGACGGAGATGAATGTTATGAGAGTCGATTCAGGAATCACCATTCGGACATTTGGAGAGAGATACAATCCTGTAGTTGTACGAGGTATTTTGTACATCTAGAACCATAGCAGCAACCTGCGTCGTGGTATTATCACCGCCATGTGTACAGCACTAGGACTTTCTTAGCTGTACAGTTGTAGACGGAAGAGGTGGATCTGTTGATCATGAGCAGGAGATTCTACGAGTTGTACGATTCCTACTCACCCGGCACCTTCAATTTCACACGCTTTAATTTTGGTTTCTCCAAGTTCTCTTCAGCGTTTCGCTTCTTCCTCTTTCTGCTCTCCTCCGTACGATCAATGTCTTCGTCGTCGTCAGTGTCACTCCATATCGGCAATAAAACACTGGAGCTGGTCTTGATACCGAGACTCTGGACGTTATCCCACCCGCCATATATTTGAGCAGCAATAGCAGGCAGCGCCGTTTTCAAATTGGAAAAAATCTGTGTTGGTGTATGGGCGAGCGTTCCTATTTTTATCGAGCTGCGGCATCGCCAGATGCTAAGAATGGGGAGTTAGATAGCAAAAGTGTAACTCACGTGAATGTGCCTTGATTCATGTTCATGTAAGTTGAAGAGACGGCGTGTTCAAGTTCTACTTTCAGGTCCTTTCTTGAAAGAGACACCGGTATTGGTTGTCTATCAATGTCGTACCCATGAGTATAGACAGAGGCCCGGGGAAACATTGGACACTGACTTTTTTGCGTCAAACCATTGAGCACCCAGCACTTTTGGAAGAAGGGGGACAATACTCTCGGCAGCTAAAAACATGCCATGCTCATTCAAAAGTCTCTTCTTTTCCTCAGTTGACTTGTATTCACTCTTCAATTTTGCCAATGTGATCACCCGAGAAAGAAACCTGACTTTGTGTTTCTCCTCCAAAGTGTCTTTCGTATGCTGTCTATCTTTTGTGATAAGGCATATTGATGTCGTACGTGGATCTAGGAGTGGATAGCTAAGTGGTCTGGAGGAGGCTTTTTCTAATCAAAAGTATGCACAGAAGGGGAATCAAATGCAACATACATTCTACAAGGTTTTATTTTCGGCCCCGGTGGCATTCCCTTCACGGAGACGGTAAGCCAGACGTGTTGTGCCCGATTTTCATNCCTAGCGTTTCTTGCCTCGTGAGTGTATAGAGCATCAACGGCCAGTTTGCATTTCTTGTGCGACACTTGGGTTGGATCATTCATTTGAACGTGAAGGACGGATGCTTCATTACATAAGCCAGCCCACCCATTTTGGGGCGTAGCACGCCGCGCTACTTTAAGAATAGAGGGCATAGTAAATCAAAAACTCTGAGGTATAATCGAGTATCTTATACTTATTTGTAGGCAGTTTATTTTCTTAACATGTGTGATGCTAGGGCAAGAAAGTGTCTCAAGGTACCTAGTTTCCGCCACACCCTCCGTCAAAGAGGATTCCAAAGGGGGATTATATAAGCAGTGATGTGAGTCATACCAAACTTCCGATAACAATTTTCAAGGGCCGCCGGCAGAGGCTACAGCATTTGATTTTGGAGACGTGGACAGTTTTGGATTATTGCCATCACCTCACGGGAGGAAGAGAATGCGCTTCACGAAACCTGCATGGGTTCAGCACGGGGAAGGCTCTAAAGGGGATGGCGCCAACAAACGCCAGTCTATATTCTCTGTGCATGTCCATCCAGATGGTTCGCGCATTGCAACCGGCGGTTTGGACGCAAAGATTCGTATTTGGAGCACGAAACCTATACTCGACCAGGCTGCGGAGGAGTCTGGACGGCCACCGAAGTCCCTCTGCACACTCACCATGCACACTGGCCCCGTTCTCACCGTTCGTTGGGCACACTCGGGTAGGTGGCTCGCGAGCGGTAGTGATGACGAGATCGTTATGGTGTGGGACTTGGATCCGTGAGTCTATCTCATATTTATCCTTGTTTGTTGCTAACTCTTCTTTGCTACATATAGTAACGCAAGGGGAAAGGTCTGGGGCTCAGATGAAATCAACATAGAAGGCTGGAAACCCCTGAAACGTTTGCCTGGCCATGAAAGTGGTAGGTCTCGCTTGTGCTAATCCGTCAGAGCTCTGCGATCAACCTCTTCTCTGTAGATGTCACCGACGTCGCGTGGTCCCCAGGAGATCGGTATCTTGCTTCTGTAGGCTTGGATTCTCAGGTTCTCATTTGGTGTGGGTACACGCTTGGTACGTGGACACCAAGGTCTTAGCTTTGCGATCTGTCTTTCTCATCACCGTTCCCAGAACGACTACGGAAGTTAAATCAACACCAGGGCTTCGTCAAGGGAGTGTGTTGGGATCCTGTAGGGGAATTCCTGGCCACTCAATCCGACGACAGGTCCGTGAAAGTGTGGAAAACCAGCGATTGGTCTTTGGAGGCAGAGATCACGAAACCCTTCGAAGATTCCCCAGGAAGTACATTCTTCAGGCGACTTAGGTATGTTACTTATCACATCCACTTGTACATACGTCTCCAACATTTCTCTTCAGCTGGTCACCCGATGGTGCACACATCACCGCGTCGAACGCTACCAACAACAAGGGCTTTGTGTTTATTGCAGCTGTCATCACTCGTGGATCATGGACTTCCGACATTAGTCTTGTAGGGCATGAGAACACGGTCGAAGTAGCAACCTACAACCCACACATCTTTCTTCGCAATCCGTCTGCACCAGTAGCCACTGCCAATATTTGTTCAGTGGTTGCCCTAGGAGCAGATGACCGCTCTGTTTCCATATGGCAGACCAAATCCGCACGTCCACTCATCGTAGCCAAGGAAGTTTTTGACCGCCAGATCATGGACCTGAGCTGGTCCTGGGATGGCCTTACATTGTACGCAGCATCCTCCGATGGAACAATCGCTGCGTTCAGCTTCGATCCGGAAGAGCTGGAAGGCATTGCACCACATTCTGTACAAGAACAATATCTCGGTAAATTTGGTTTCAATCCACCACCACTTCCCGAGAATTTCAAACATGTCGACAATTCACAACCTCTCACTCCCCGTGCTCACTCCCAAGCGCAGATGGCATCGCAAGCCAGTGGCTTTGGATCCCAGCCAAATGGCGACGGTGGAAGAGTAAACATTCTTCAAGCCAAACGCGGGCCTAAGAAACGCGCCAATCTCATGAATCCTACAAACATACACTCTGCTTCCGCCGCGCCGCATCCTGTTTCCGCCTCATTGATGCCCATCAGTCAAACACAGCCACTAGCGCCTTCACCATCGACTTCCTTGTTTACCGTGGGCTCTCACTCCTTAAACCAGAACCATACAGGATCCAGCCTGAACCACACACACAATTCATTCCCTACTCCAGACGAGCAGCCATTTGGAGACGCGCCCGCCTCCTTGGATATGGACATGGTTCCCATCGATACATACGTGTCATCCCCCGGAAATAACAAGGGCAAGAGAAAGGCTTCGGATATGGAAGGGATAGATGATCATTCGTCCCATAGACCATATCCAGGGCGCACGCTAGGAGGGGACAGAGTGAGAGATGAGGCGCCAGGGAAGGCTATCGCTGTACGACAAGCTACACCCTCCACTATTGGGACAAAGACCAAAGTTATCTTACCGGCTCTGCCATTAATGACGAAAGTGACAAGCAAACTGGACGATATGGAAGATATATTGGAGGCAATTAACCCGGAGGACCCCGAAGGTATTCTGACTTGACTTCTATTGATATCAATTCGTCTTACGTATACTAACTTGTGTGTGTAGGTGTCACCGAATTGCTCTATATAAGCGGAAACAAAACGTTATGGTTGGATTATCTTCCTAGCCCGGTGCTCGCAGTACACGGAACAAAAGTGTATTGTGTAGCTGCAATGTTGGATGGGACCGTGCACGTTTACACGAGAACCGGGAGAAGGTACGTCGACACCCTGGATCACCCAACACTTTGCTAATCTCGATCCTATGAGCAGGGCGCTTCCCTCTCTGACTTTGGGGTCACCTGCAGCACATGTCGATGGTACGGGGAGCTGTTGTGCAGTCCTTACGGAAACAGGGATGTTACATGCATGGTAATTATTTATTTCTGCGTACCACCGAACAAACTGACCCTGAAACCCCTCAGGGATGTTCCGAAAGGGAAATCATACTTCACACCTATATCTATTATTCCTGTGCTTTCGCAACCCAATACGCGACTTACTGCAGTGACTGTACAAGCGACGGGTGTACCAATCCTTAGCTGCACGAACGGGGTCATGTACTCGTACGACGCAGCGCTGGCTTCTTGGATGAAACTCGCCGACAAGTGGTGGGCTGAGGGATCGGATCTTTGGTCTGCAAGGCGCCCTGTACAGGCTACGTCGAAGAGTATCGTCACCTGGTTGGAAGGCAATATCGAAGCCACTCCTCCGACCACGATATCAGCTCGGCCAGAGTGGTGGAACACAGCACTTACATTGGGACATATGGAAACCCGGCTGCATGCTGCAAAGCTGCTGGGGAGCTCACAAGAGTACAAGAATACTCTCACACTTTACGCCAAAAGGATAGGGGATGAAGGGTTTAGAGCGAAGGCGGAAGAACTGATCAAGGAATTGTTCGGGCCCGTGTACTGGTGAGTCTAATTCGCTAGTCTTGTTATTTTCACTCAGTAGTACATATTCTACAGGCGACCTGGAAACGCCCGAAGTGACGAATGGTCTCCGACCGTCTTGACCCTGAATAAACGAGATTTACTCAAAGAAGTTTTGGCACAATTCGGTGGGCTTCTCTATTGTTCAGTATTTGCTTCAATACTAAAATGACCCCTTATTCATAGCTCGGAGTAAGACTCTCACTAAACTTGCAATGGATTGGCACGATCTTTTGAAACGGGTCAATACCGACGAAATATCATGATCGTTTTATAAACCATTTTATTTATTAGCTTTCATTTTCCTGTTGTCGTTCCTATGTTATGTCTTGTAGGGTGCATTTGTGTAGTGTATTTATAACAGTCTCTTTATGTTGTTCTCTTATGCTTGATTTAAAGGAGTCGTGGGATATCTAACAATGCTAGTTAGTAGTTGGTCAGTGCGCAATTAGCGGAGTCTGAATGGACGAATCCAGATTCTTTCGCGTGACGCGTGTTTCTATCAACGAACCACCACCGCTTTCTTCCCGCATCCACGTAGCAATATGCCCAGTGGATATCGTCTGGAGTATTCTGCTAACAACCGGGCTAAATGCAAAGGTGGGGATTTCTCATCGCCACTAAATGGACCTCAAGTTGACTCCGTTTTGTAGGTCCCGTTCCCTGCAAAGGTTCGTATGCCTCTGAGCTGGCAGCCGTGGCGTTTACTGCAGAGTACTCATCCTCTTCACAGGTAACACTTTGACTAAAGGAACACTCCGTATGGGAACTATTGTTGAGTTCCAAGGGCATCAGTCATTGTGCGCGCTTTTCTTCCACTGCACGTTTTCTGGCTCATATATTTGTTGTAGCGCTTGGAGACATTGGGGATGCGTTACAAAGAAGGTGTTGGACAACATGAAGAAAGCTATAGAAGATCCTGCCGATGTTGATGGCTTTGAAGAGCTCAATGACGAAGACAAAGCTAAGATCGAGAAGGCCTACGAAGTTGGTCACGTAGCGGATGAAGATATACCTGAAACAGCCAAAAAGCCTGAAGAAGAAGAGGGCGATGACGAAGAAGAACAGGAGGAGAAGCCGAAGAAAAAGAGGGTTACTAAAAAGAAAAAGGTAGAAGAGGAAGAGGAAGATGGTAGTGATGAGGAAGAAAAGCCTGCAAAGAAGACCAGGGCGCCCAAAAAGGTGACGTGCGTTTTGAAAGCAGGAGATCAGCTACCTAATCCCCACGCAGAAGGCAGATGTAGACGAGGCAGAGAAACCCAAGAAACCTGTGAAGCCACGGACGAAAAAAGTAGTCGAAGAGGACGAGGAAGAAGATAAGCCTAAAAAGAAACGTGCGCCGGTAAAATCCAAAGAGAAAGCACCACCCAAGAAACGCGCTTCTAGGAAGAAGGTATGCTATGACTTGACTGTTAAACCATTTATCGGATTCTTGAAGTTTTGGCATAGGCAGCAGAAGACGATGACGAATCCGGAGAAGACTTCTCTAAAGATATTGATGGCGTTTCTGCACATGAGGACGATGAAGATGAGGAAGAGCCAAAGCCAAAGAAGAAGGCCGCACCCAAGAAAACCACAAAAACGAAGGTAACCAGAGGGCCATGTCTATTTACTCTCACGTTACTGACAATATCAATATGAAGGATGACGCCCCTGCAGAGACAGGAAAGAAACGGAAGGTAGGTTTGAGAGTATACAACGTGGTTTTTTGGCATGCACTTAATCAACTTTGCTCAGGCACCTGCTTCGAAGGGCAAAGCTCCCAAGAGGGCGAGAAAGGCTGCAAGTGATGACGAGGATTGAGCGCTGAGAGTGTAGCTGGTTATTCACGTCTGGGTCTCCAAGGATTTTCTCTTCAAATCCGTCTTTAGCTCGAGTCCGTTCATGTGTTGGCTCGATTAATTGTATGCTTAGCTGTAGTCTAGCAAAACCATGGGTCCCACCATTTCTGTCAGATAAAGGTTGATTGGCACCAGGCGCGTTCCCAATGTGTTCCGGTCTGCTCACATGACCGTGAACGACTGCAATTGATATGGCGGCCCGAGATATCCGATGAGCACTGAGCACCTCCACCTCGGTCCCATTGAAAGTCCGACAAAAGGGACCTTGTTCACGAATTGTCTCCGGTAATTGTGCTCTTTGGAGCAAACCGAAAAAAGAACAATGGGCTCTATTTTTGTCAATCCAGAGTGATCGTCACTTGTGTATATATAAAGTCTTAGTCGATGTCTCCTTCACCTTACGACCCCCTTCCACGACCTTTGCACCTCTTGACACTTCTAAGCCTGGGGCTTCCTTTATCCGCGTCTTGAAGACATATCTACCTGAACTTTCTTTAACAAGTAAAAAGGAATACCTATATTTCACCAAAATGCCTTGCGTTGCGATTTATCTCTTCTTTCTCTCGACTCTCGCAATTCTGGCTCCAGTCAGATCTGCACCCATGGCTGGTCTAAACGTCCGTCAGAGTGACTTTCTTCGACAGAACGGCATTGAAGCCCAACAACTCAATGCACAATTTTCCTCTTTGTCTGAGTCCGACCCCTGCGCAGGTACGTCTCCCGCCATTTTAAAGCTTTTCCTTCTTTGACATTTTTGTTCCTAGCTGGGGATCAAGCATGTGTCGAGGGCGGTTTTGCCCAGTGTGTTTCTGGACAATGGGAAGTCAATGCGTGCTCGGAGGGTCTTTCATGCTTTGCTCTGCCTCTGGTAAATTCTGCAAGTACAAGTATCACTTGCGACAACGAGGAGGACGCTACCGCCAGAATCGAAGCTACCGGCGCCACTGGAGGTATTACAGGTGACGGGAAGAGTGGAGGGGATGCAGGCGAGGAAGATTGCAGTAACAGTGATGACACCCTTACTTCTGAACCATCTCCACTACCTACCCTACCATCTTCGCCTCCGGGGACTACTCTCAGTAATACCGTCCCATCGGTTTCGACTCCCTCCACTACTATCGTGCTCAGCATGACCCGCACTGTTAGGCCATCGTTTGCGAATCGCCAGGTAGTGAACGGGTTTTCCACTGTCCCCATTTCTGCTGTTCCTACCACTACACTCTCCTCGAGCATTGGGATTAGTGCTCCTGCCACTGTTTCTTCCGCCACTGTTCCTGTCAGTGTCCATACGGGAGTGGAAGTGGTCACTGTCACTATAGTCAGCACTGTCACCATCACGGCAACACAGACCTCCCCTAGTTCCAGCTTCTCTCCTATAACCATTACTCCAGTGGCCAGCTCGATTCCAGTTACTTCCGCTGATCCTCCTATTGGTGCAACCGGAGCTTTGAGTGCCAGTAATGCTGCAAATACTGATCGCGCCGCGTCAATAACTCCCAACTCCATATCTTCGATTGTTTCTTTAGGTGCAACAGGCTCTCCTCTATCTGTTACTGCTCAATCTCCGGCAGCCACTCTTGCTTCCACCACAGACAGCTTCATTCCAAGTAGCTCCATTGTGTCAGTTTCCAACTCTCTCGTTGGGGGATCAGCCTCGGATGTGGCAACGACGTCCCCTTCCTATGCTGCTGGCTTCAGTTTCAGCTTCCAAACCACTCCTGCTGCTGAGACTGCAAGCACTACCAATTTTGGCGCCAACATTGCTGTACCCACTAGCTCTGTCGATATTTCTGCGCTTCTGACGGCCCAAATTTAAACTCTCTATCATATTCCTGCTCTTGATGGGCGGTGTAATGTCTCTTGTATTTTTAGTCACCCCTATTTGGACTATGTGTAACTATAGCTGCGTATACTGTATCTAAGTTTGCAGTACCAATCACGTTAGACGCCTGTTCATTGACATTCTGGAATTTTATACAAGTTGCTGTATTGGATTGGAGTGCTCTGTCCGCATTTTCCCGCTACTTTTCTGTTCTGAGTATGTCATGCCCGGAGAAGTGTGTAATTACTACTAATTCAAGTTATCTCAGCCAAGTTCTCAATTGAAGAAGGGGACATCAATGAAGGGACCCCGAAGGAACTCCGTAACAGCACCCATGCAATAGCTTCAAAACAGACTGAGTACTTCCACGCGACAGGCTGCTAATCCCATACTCTTTCAGTCAGTCACATTCCCTACTAGCACCTTGAGTTGAAATTGTACCCTATTGTACCTTTCAAAGTCATTTGACTTTCTCAGCTGACACTATGACAGTCCAGCAGGTTGTTTTCCGACCTACCGCAACCTATGGTAGGTCGATCGTAGGTTGGTTTTAACAATCTGCCATTGTAGGTCCCTTCGTAGGTCGTTTGTCCTCCAACATAAACGACCTACTGTTGTTTTGGGG
>LBLO01000289.1:0-32987 GCA_004354395.1 Chondrostereum purpureum | reverse complement strand
GTTTCTTGTAGGTTTGACATAGGGACTTCCTGGTATGGCAGGCTTTGTCATCTCCTTGAAAATTCCTGGGGTGGCCTATCGTTATGGAGTTAGCTGTATGAACCCAAATCCTCTGCTAAACATGTTGGACTTTACGTAACATAATGCGACTATTCCAAATTCAAGAGCAGGATCTAATGATACACAGTAAAGCTACACAAAGGCATTGCTCTGGTTTTTCAGGGCCCAACTCCCCAAACTTCCAAGCCAACGCACTCAAATTCTACCTCTTTCTTCTTCGAGACCGTAGGAGTGCCGCATAAAGGCTCGTTATCGAAGGTTGGGCATGGCGCTGACGATCCATCACACAGCGACGAGTCCAAATACAGACCATAATGTCCATCACTGGGAGGCATCAATGAGCAAGTATCAAGAGTCAAATATTACAAGAACTCACCCTCCACCAAAACTGATAAAATCCCCCTCACAGAGAGCGACATAATCATTCTTCCCCGTCCATTTAAAGACACGGACTTCGTTTTTGGAGTTCTGCTTCCACAAAAAAGTCTCTCCGCTACCATAGTATCTCCCTCGTCCACTGGCGGAGAGATTGAGCTTCACACCTTCAGATCCGCCCATGTACACTCCGAAAACGTTTTCGTCAGAGTCTTTAAGGACGAGAACCTGACCAGCGGTGAATTTATTCGGAGTTGATGGAGAACATCGCGTGTACAGCGTATTCAAGGATATACCATGCTGGTCTAGCGAATAGAGTAGTGACCATTGTTGAGGCAGCCGTGCTAGTGGTGGTAAAGAGGGCCGTAACTGATGTTATAGATTCAGGTCTAGATCTCCAGGTAGGATAATTGAAACTCACCAAGTCTGCTAGATTCTCGTACAAGACAGCGTCTGTGCTTTCCCTCCTACCGACTAACTTGACACCTCCTCCCAATGCCTTCTTCCCCTGTACTCCGCCCTCCATCTCGAGTTCTTTGGAAAAGCCCTTGTCCCAATCGTACCCTTCACCTTTGAACCNTGGTGCGCCCGACGGTGGGACATATGAATGTGGTGCAAAGGATTGTGTTGGAGCGGCGAATGGTGTCGTGTGGGTGATACTCATCGGCTGAGTAGGAATACGGGAAGGTGAAGGATCTCGAGAATGTGTTCGAGATTGGTCTCGTGAGTGACCTGTCGGTAGGGACCATCTGGCAGATATATTCGACAAAGTTTGATAGGAGGACGATCTCGCAGGAGGGTTTCTGACAGTTGTCGGCGGGGTGGAGGCAATGGGTAAGGCAAGAGTTGGGAAGGAGAATCCGGAGATGGTAGGAGAACGAGATGGTCGTACGCGTACAGGTTTTGATTCTGCGGGAGGAGTACGGGGCGGCTGTAGAAGCTCAGGTGGATCTTCAACATGAAAAAGGTTGTTATCGTCTCTGAACAATTCATCTAAGACACTCTTATTCCGCCTCTCCGTGGCTCGCTTCGCCTCTTCGAAGAAATCCAAACTCATCCCTTTGGCATGCCCACCGACACCAACATCGTTAAGGGCCAGAGGNTCTTCTGAAGGAGGTACGGACACAAAAGCTCCGAATTCAGAATCCGGGGTCTGCGTAAATGGCTCAGAAGCCTGAGGCAGATCTAGAGGATTTGGAGGGATAAGAACCGGGCTAGCTCGAGGCGTAGGAGGCGAAAACAAGGTTGCAAATTTATCCTCGTCGCTTTCATCTTTAGCTTTATCTGGATTCGTAGTAGGTTGTGTCCGCGATGATTGTGGTACCTTCACGGGAACAAGAGTCGGGAATGCGTCGATCGGTAGGCTCATCGTCGTTAGTGTTATCGTTCTTTATTCGATTACAGGGGCTCCAGCTTGGATGATACGACGTTATTATCGGTGGTTTGGTGACGCTGGTCGTGCGCTGGTAATAAACCATTCGTTGTTCCCGCGAGGCATGCAAGATTCGTGATCAATGTGAAAGCTGTGCTGCGTACCGTATGTCTGGCCACTTGTTTGTTCTCACGAGTTTGAGAGGTTTCAGCTTATGCTCGTCACGAAGTTTGCTGATGTGATTTGGCATTTTTTCACAGTTACAGTTACATACAGGTTCATCATTACAGTGGATGGGGCATTTAAAAGTATGTCCAACCCTTGGATCTTGTCCAGTCTACACCATTCTTCAACTGTTCTAAGGTAAGGAAGATGAGGATCGTGGTGGGCTGTAATCGAGTCCAGGCGGGGACCCATCCTTTAAACATGAACATAGGACCCTCAGCTTTCATTGATTGTCTGATAACAGCTAATGTGCTCTGTATAGATATCTGTAAGTGACTGAGCAGAGTATGATGAGGAGGAAAGCGTGCATTAGATCCTGGCCCTGAGGCATTCATAATTCGACTCTGAATGCTCGTGTTAGATAACGATAGCTCAAGATCATGATTTACGGACCTTCAAGACGTCAGCAGGAGAGCATACTGTGGTGGCGATAGTTCCAGCAATGAAACTTGCTGTAAAGTGGCATTTCATGTTGTCATCGAAGTAAGGTGTTTTCAGTAGCTCTGCCTTTGCAAAGTCGTACGAAGCAAGTTGACTGGCGTTCATCAAGACCGCCCTCAACACATTCGGTCCAACACCCCGCATGAGAGACGATGCGCCCTCCTCTCTTGTCATCTGTCACCTCCATGTGAGTGGAGCGCAGATAGTACAAGAGGCGCACTTCGACTCACTCTAACCAAGGCATTTCCAGCCAAGTGTACCCAAACCGTTGTCCCACAGGTTTCGCAGCATCACCTTGTAACCGCACCATGACAATCTCTCCGGGGTTGCCCACAATTCCAGCAATACCACCCGCTGTAGATGACGTTATGTGAACTATTAGGCACAATTTTGTATTGAGATCACATACCCATGCAACCGGCAAGAGCCAACTCCCAAGCCTCCTTCGCGCCCAAGAGCTTCTTCGATTCATCATACGCCCAGAATCGGCACAAGGAGTAGGACATCTGACGAAACCACGTTCCAGTGAGGCCGTCATACAATCCGATGAATCCTAACGCGTTCCCCTGTCAAATCAAGAAGGTTAAACAAGGGGTGGGAGACGTACCTCTAGCTTGAACAGTTTTCTTGATGCTAGCTAACATGCGCTTGTCTCCAGATGCTTGGAGACGGACTTTCGTCAAGTCCAGCGGGCTGGGCAACACTTTAGATGATATGTGACTGTACGATATCACTAAGATAACGCACTGGGTAATGCTAGCAGCGATCGTAGCTGCTAGACCTCCAAGCCAGAACGGATAAGGTTTCTTTGCTGGTTTGGCTTGAATAGGAGTTGAAGGCGCAATGACGCTTGCTGCGGGCGGGGTTGGCGAAGACATGGTTGGCACACTCTAGGTGAGAGATGGGCGAGTTGATTAAAGAACGAACGATCCCGGACGATGTCGGTTGGTCAGTGGAAGCTGAGAACKTCGCTTGACGTCCGAGACCCTATGACTTGACCNTGTGGGAATGAGAAGAAGARGAAAGCCTCCTTAACCTTGAAGCCTTTGTATTTGCACACGACCGTAACAGTCGTTCCTTGGAGGTAATACAAAACGCGGAACCAACGGCCGTACTTCGTAACAACTCTTTAACGACCCTTAAAGCGCAGGGCGGAACTGAATGGACGCCATTAGCAAAGTCTTTGGTTTATATAGCTGAGAACAACAGGGAAGGCAGATGATCCTAGACACAGCTTCACATGACGTTTCTTCGGGAGTCCGCGCTGGATTAATGAGGTCGATCAGCAGATGCAGTCATAACATTAGCACTCTCCGAGGAGGGAGAATACGGAAAGATTTCGTGTGTTATAGGTAGTTAGAACGGCCGTTGACTTCCGAAATATGAGAAGATCTAATTGGTGTTNGAGCCTATAAGAAGTCACTGAATTCTAATGTTTTGTCCCCGTGAGCTGTCAACGATTGATTGAGGAGATATCCTAATCTTCTTGTGGGGTTTATAAGTCTTTTCAAGTGCTCTGTTTGGGGTCTGGACACTCCAGAACGAGTATATAAGGAGCCACAGCAACGAGCATGTAGATGATGATGGTTCAGAACTTCAGAACAGCTTGTCTCGCTTACATACGTGGATCTCTTTGGAATAGACTGGAAATATATGTGGCGTGACTGAGCTCGACTCTTGCTGTGACATTCAGCTGCTTCCTGTTCACATATCAGGNAACCTTGACTTCTGTGAGGTGTTTGCTTTCGGGAGACTTGTGGCCAACTTGTGACTGAAGCCTGATCAGGATTGAAGGTTTCGCAGTAGATCTAGACTGTGGAAGATGTTTCCTTGGGCTCTTTACTGTCGACAGAAGCCTTTGGTAGAAGCACTAAAGGCATTATCTCTCGCACATCTCTTCTCTTTAGTACACAAGCACACGACTTCGTCTCAAGCTGAAAGGATTGATCTTGATAGAACGTTGGTCTGTTTTGCGATGGTTGATAGCCTGCTAGTTGGATGTCAATACAGTGTACCTTTCTTGTGTACATGTCAACATGAAAGTGCCAGTGTCTACCGCTGTTGGTTTTATGTGGCGTCAGACTCGCTCCGCTGACATTAGCCGACATCCCGCCCTCACTTGATGTCCAACTCGGTGTTATCGCTGTTTATCGGCGTCCATTTTCCTTAAATATCCACGCACGTGGTCCATGGACCACTCCAGCTTCCATCGTACGACTGTGGAAAATATAGTGATGCTGGCATGATAATTATAATAAAGGGTGTTCTATACCCCTTGCTCCCGGTTCGTAAACCATCTAAACCTAACCATCATGTCCGCGTCGGAACTCCTCACCTTGCTGCTTTCACGACCACTTGAATTTCGAACTCTCGTTCAGTATAAACTCTTTCACGAACCGCGCCGGAATGTAAAAGTTGTTGGATGGGAGCGGCATTCCATGAGACGCTGCTGGGACTTTCTAGACTTGACAAGTCGTAGTTTTGCGGCCGTTATCAAGGAACTCGAGGGTGAACTAGCTAGGACTGTTTGTCTGTTCTATCTTGTCTTGAGAGCCTTGGATACGGTGGAAGACGATGAAACGTTGGACCCCAAGCTCAAACAGGAACTGCTGCGGTCTTTTGACAAGTATACCGTAACGCCAGGGTGGACGTTCCATGGCTCTGGACCGAATGAAAAGGATAGAGTTGTTCTGGTTGAATACGACCAAATCATCCATGAAGTCGGTTTATTACCCCCAGCGTAAGTGAAATTCCCTTTACTTCAATAAACATTGCTTGAGCATTTCTTTAGACACAGAGCTGTTATCCTGGACATTTGCCAAAAAATGCAGACTGGAATGGCAGACTACGCCCTGCAATCCTCATCCATGKCTCTTCCAACTATAGCATCATACGACGTTTACTGTCACTACGTTGCTGGTCTCGTTGGCCAAGGTCTCTCCCGGTTGTTCGCAGCATCGCGTCTTGAAGCCTCATGGCTGGCGCAGCAAATGGAACTCTCCAACTCCATGGGCCTTCTGCTCCAAAAGACCAACATCATTCGGGACTTCCGGGAAGACTGTGAAGAGGATAGGTTCTTCTGGCCGCGGGAAATTTGGAGTCAATTTGGCTTCGAAGACGCAAGACAGATGTGT
Organism: Chondrostereum purpureum; assembly: GCA_004354395.1. NCBI lineage: Eukaryota > Fungi > Basidiomycota > Agaricomycetes > Agaricales > Cyphellaceae > Chondrostereum > Chondrostereum purpureum. Next base: position 27,380 of record LBLO01000289.1, on the reverse strand, counting down.
GCTATGGGTAATTATTGCTCGCTTCATTTCCGGCCTTTTAATCAAAACTCTGAGTTAGATGAGGACTCAAGAAGAAGAGCGCAGTATGTGCAGTCGGCGATGGTATTAAACGCGCTGGGATCTATCACAGATTCCCTCGACTACTTGAAACTTCTCAGAAACAAAAGTGTCTTCAAGTTTTGCGCTATTCCCGCTACAATGTCTATTGCAACGCTGGAGAAGTGTTTCATGGAACCAGATGTCTTTGTGAAGGGAAAGAGGGTCAAGATTCGCAGAGCTGTTGCCGCCGATGTGGGTTCTTTTCCTTGTTCTGTACCTTCGCTGGGTTGACAACCCGATAAATAGCTCATCATGCGTTCGTCGTCCCCGAGAGAGGTTGCGTACGTCTTCCGGGACTATGCCCGACGGATACACACAAGAGCAAGTCCAGAAGATCCCAGTTTCCTTGCCATCGGTCAAGAATGCGCAAAGGTGTGCAAATCTATGCTCGTTGTGCATCTCATCTGATAAAACCTGCTTCTAGATTGAGCAATGGTGTGAACGTCACTATCCCAGATACACTTCGTGGGATGAAGACGAGCCATTGATGAAGGTAATTTCCCTTTCCCTATTCCCAGCACTCTTGTTAATCTCCTGAAATAAATAGGGTGAAGTGGACGTTGAGCAAGAACACCAACCGGGAGACATGTGGCGCCCATTCAAGCTTATGATGGTCACCTCCCTGTTCCTCACTGTCCTTGTTATGTGGGGTGGAGGTGCGGCGAGGTTCTCTCTGTGAGCGTAGGAGTGAACGGACTATGTTTATAATTATAGTTATGTTACATGGACCACGAATAATGGATACTTAATGATAAATCATGACTATTACTGATAACACTTCCCCTCCTGTGTGCATTCACTCAGATTGTGTACTATAGCAAGCGTTTTGACCGTGTAAAGCAGTAGAGAGCTTTGACGTTCAAGCCACAAATGTGGACCCGGGTGTGAAGTTGCCGGAACAACTATCGGCAAACAGGGACCTCGATCTCAACAAATACCACCATGTCATCAGGCTCCCAACGCCGCGTCGAGGACACGTATGAAAGTCAGAACGACCAGAGATTGGACGAGTTGCATTCGAAAATAAGAACGTTGAGAGGGGTGCGTTTGTGACATGGAGTTTCTACCACAAAAGCTCATAAGTACATGTAACTAGATAACAACAGACATTCACGATGATGTTGAGAGGCAGAATCTTATGTTAGATGATTCTGTATGTACTCCCATAGTTATTTTTGAAGGGTAAAGCTTACTGGAACTCAGGGGAATTCGTTCTCGTCGTTTGCAGACTCCCTGAAGCAAACCTCTCGTCGAACGGCACAGGCATTCGGGATAGGTACCGGGAGTCTCAAGACTTGGCGTATAGCTATGTTCGTGGTCGGAGCATTCGTCACTCTGTGGTTTGTGAACAAGGTGTTCTGGTGGTGGCAAGGAAATGATGTAGGCCCAGCTTGATTGAGCAAAAACGGGATCTTTTCTTGGTGAGTGAAGCACATGTCTGTGTTGAAGGATCTGACATGCGTTGATAGTATTATTGTATATATACTCGGGTGTATCATACTATTATTCACTTCTAATTTCTTCGAATCCAAAATCATCTCATTTGACCTATTTACCCAAGTCCATTACAATTCGTGCCGATCCCACGACCACTTTTACGAGGTATAGAAAGCATTGCACTAAAACTCTCCCTCAGACAATGATTCAAACTCGATTTCAGGAAATGGTACTACGAAGCAACTACGAACATACATTACTAAATGCGCCAGCGCTTCTTCGCCAGCGAGGTCGTCCCTTCCTTCTGTGTGGACAACTGTCTAGTTCAACCTGACGTCGTAGTATGACGTTCTTTATCAACTACAATGAGAATCTCGTGGCCCTCGGACGACATTGACTGTAACTGGATCGATTGTACTGGAGGACGTGGTGCGGCGATGGCCAACCCCAATAGTCTAGTTCGTGCACTTGTCCGCGCGTTCAAGTTGGCTAATAGGACATTGGAGTATCTGTTTTTATGTGAGCCTTTTTCTTGTTGTTTGAGGATCGGTGCAACGTACAACTTCCCAATGATGATTGCTCTACACTTCTGTTCAGCGAAGCTCAGAGATACAAACGCTAAGACCCACAAAGATTGATATATAGGACTACTCTTGAACACAAGATATAGAATCAAGTCGGTGCATGCGGCCACGGACGTGATGACAAGGGTGTGCGAAGCGATATCAGAGAGGTGTTGTACCATTTTCTCCGTTCGTAGGACTTGTGCACTTCTTTTAGCTTTTCGCAACTATTGTAGGATGTGGTTAGGGAATCTGACAAGATGACAGAATAGAGGTAGTGCACCCACCAGAAAAATCATCGCAATGGTAATGATTAAATCCCCCACAAAGCTAACAGCTAGCCAAACCTGCCAGGTGCTTTATGAATACCTCGATGGCCAAATAGCTCCAAAAATACTGACAACATTGATAGCAAACAGTAAGGAAGGATTCGTCAGTTGGCTGATTTGAGTTGTCTTTCGAAAGAGCTAAATAACAGGTGAGTCCCTTCAGTGATGAATAGCTGAATTGCAGTACTAACCTGGCTAGTCAAAATAACGGCCGCGGCTGCCTGTACCACGGAAATCTGGAAAATTTTTATCTGTGAGAATAAATAGAGCTTGTAACATAACAGGACGTACGAATCCAATCACAATCGGTACGATACGCATCAGAGATTTTCTTATAAGGCGCCAGATTCGCCTTGAAATCCGTTAGGCAGACTAAGGTGACTACACATGTGCCAGAACTCACAATGCGAAAACTAATTGAACGATGCAGCATACTGGGTTTCTCTGTGAGTGTATCCCTATGGAATATCATGTGGAAAGACATACTAATAGGATTCAAACAAGTCTGTGCTATGATGCCTGTAACAGGGACATTTCTTAACGCGTCCCCATCTCCCCACCCCGAGACAAGAAGTGACCAGGAGTAGTCCGCTGTCAAGAGCGTCTGTGCAATCTCCAGAGCAAATACTAGTGTGACTAAATAGCACAATTACCAACTCCTGGTCAGTTAAGTATAACGACAAATTCAGAGCGGCTGTGAAACGTACCTACGGCTTTGACGCCCCACGGATCGTTTTGGAGTCCTCGAGCTCCAACGTATTGGCCTGAAAGTCGTAGTTAAAATGGAGTCCGTGTGTTCGGGCGGGTGGGAAATATGTACATATTTGAACGACTAAGCAACCAAACAATACACTGCAGCATATAAGTATCAGTCCACCAGTTCCGAGATAGTAGGTGACAGCAACCAGTCTCACCAGTTGAGCATAGTCCCCACGAACTGAAAGTCGTTCTCATTCAGTCTTTGGCTTGTTTAGATGCACCAAAAAAGCTCACAAGAGGGCCCAAACTAAAAACACACCAACTGAGTTCAATGCTGTAAGCACTCTGCCAGAAGCTTGATAGACGTACAAGGGTGTCATATTAAAATTGGGGGACGACATGAAGAAAAGGAAGAGAGAGTGTGTCAGGAACCCCGTGCTTTATATCTCTCTTTCGATACGACTCTTCCTGGCCCATCACTCACTGCCGTACTATGCTCTCGTGGTACCTGCTGCGGTCTTTTGTAGTGTCCTTCCCAAGTTCCCTTCCCCATTGTCATGGCAGGATAGTCCCCACCGCCACATGTTTGGTTCTAAGTCTTAGGAATCTCCCATGGGACTTGCTTCCCTCTTCATTTTATTGCGCAGTACCTCCGAATGTTCTTGCCTTAATCCTGAAGATATAGACCGGCATCTTGGGCCAAGGTCTAGGACGAGTTGAGGACGAGTAACTCAATAAGTAGCTTCGGACTCCTCGGACCTTGGTGCCTTAGACTCATCGTGATCAACGAGCGCCACCGGCTATCCGTGCCGGTAAAATCACCACGTGATTTCGCGTTTCTGTGGCCACAAGCGTGATGGATGACGGCGACAACTCTCTCTCCATTACCCCTTCTCAGTTGTCTTATAGCTCCTTTAACTTCTAGTTCGAGTGAACAAACCAATTTCTATGCAATCTTGATGTTAGCTCAATTTTGGTCTTGTAGGAACCTCTGAAATGTCTAATGTGCCAGCATCATCGAAGAATCCGAAACTTACATTGGAAGAAGAGGATCTCGATGACCTCGATGGTGATTGCCATTATTTCTCTAACTTTATACTAATCTCATTGCATCCCTTGATATGCTATAGACGTGCTAGATAAATTCACACCGACAACGGCCCCGCCGCCGTCCGCAACAACCACTCGACCCCGCACGAACACTCGCGTCGACCAAGCCCCGCGCCCAGGAAATAATATACTTGATTCTGTGGCCGAGGATGAATTTGCAAAGGAATTGGCCAAAGGAATGGAAAGTCTTATGCGAGAACTGGGTGAAGCCAACGATGGACCACCAAAGGAAGGCGAGAATGATGAAGAAGCTACCCAAAGGGCACTGAAAGCTGCTTGGGAAGCTATGCTGGTTGAGGGGATGGATGGAGCTATGGGAGTAGAGTCTTCTGGATCTACCGCTGCTGAGGGAGACTTCCAAAAGACAATCAAAGAAACAATGGAGAGATTGAAGAAGAGTGAAGCTAACGCTCAGGCAAGTTTCACCGTTGTATTGTATGTTTGATGTGGCTTATTTCCAGTCATAGTCGACCCCTGGTCAATCAAGAGATCCAGATACCTTGGCAGGTTTACTTGCGGGTCTTAAAGACCTTGGTGTTGGCGGGGAGGGTGGGGAGGGAGAACCCGACCAAGCTGAACTACAGGAATTCCTTGAGAATTTGATGGGATCGTTAATGAGCAAAGAGGTTCTCTACGACCCCTTGAAGGAACTAACTGAAAAGTTCCCTGGATATTTATCTTCCCCACCCACTCCTCTTTCCGCTGAAGATCGTACGCGTTATGAAGGTCAGCTCGTCGCAGCTAGGAAGATTGTCACTCTATTCGAGGACCCAAAGTACAGTGACGATAACAAGGACATCAACAAGAAGCTTGTTGAGTTAATGACGGAGATGCAAACACATGGAGCGCCTCCAAAGGAAATTATGGGGGATCTCCCTCCTGGCCTGAGCNTAGGAGCGGATGGGATGCCAAATCTTGGACCCGGGGGAGAGGCGTGTGTTGTAGCCTAGTGAAGAATGTTCTGGTCCCATTGCTACGCGATAACCCTTCAACCTTTGTATTATCAGCCATATTTTACTGTCATCCATATCTTACATCTCTATCTTCAAGAGCATTTATTTCCGCAGCTGCCTTACAATCTACTCGAGGTTCGAGGCTGCTACCCCTCGCGATGGAGAGCTCCCCCATTCTTTTGACCATCGCAGAAGTTGTTCTCGGTGACTTTGTCAAGGGACAAGGCACAAGCTAGCATAAAACAATGTTTCGCATCTGAACATCTAATTCTTGATACCTGTGTCGTCAAAGGGTATTTACTATACCCAGTAGTACCTTTAGATCATCCCCAGGGGGAGATTCGTTTACAGAACTCATCAGATTCTATATCGTGTACATACATGATTTACTCTTTGTGTTCTATCAAATGATGCTTTCTGTATTCCTGTAAATCCTTCATGAAGCCGCTTTGATGATATCTGCGGCCTACGTGGGCAGTGCAGTGAAACCACATCAGCTCTGTGATCAGTAAGAAAAGAAGAATAAGGAGAAACACACCTTCTCCGCCAGGGCGTAAACAGTGCTCTGAATGTGAGCGGATACCTCGATAGGCATTATCGACGCATCGACGACTCGCAGATTTTCAGTCCCATAGACTTTGCATTGCGCATCAACGACACCTCCGTCCTCCTCCTTCAACATGGACGCAGTTCCGACGGGGTGGAAAAGGTTTGTCAAACTCTCTTTCACCCATTCGCGTAGATCACGATCATCACTGGGGAAAACCTCTTCCTGAACGATACCGGATAATGCCTTGCTCTTGACTAGCTTGCGCGAGAATTTGATCCCTTCTACGAGGAGATCGAGGTCGACGGGGTTCGAGAGTGCGTTGGGATCAATAACGGGAGCAGCAGTAGGATCAGAGGATCCGATGTGAACTGTACCACGAGAAAGAGGATGAGCTAATCCGATAACGAGGCTGAAATAGTGTTTTCCTGGCGTTGGGGTAAGGTGAGGAGGACCAAGGGGCCACCATCCTCCAAGGTGGACCAGTCTACCGATTTGATCAACTGATGTAACATAAACCATGAAAATGGATGTCTTACTCAAGCGCTGGAACCTCTGGGTCACTCAACCACGGCTTTTGGATCTCCAAAGTCTTCTTTTCCCCACCCTTGCTTCCTGCAGGCACAGGCTGTTCAGAAACCGTCTTCACTATCCCATCAACATCAGAGGCGAACATCTTGGCCGATAGCCAAGAGAAGCCAACAGATAACACATTTGAGAAGAGACCCTTCTGCTCTTCTTGACTTAATGAAAGGAGTCAGAGAGGATAAATTCAGGTGGCGAAGTCTGACAACATACTAGAGTTTCAATTCTTTCTGAACTCGTTCGGGGTCTCCCATTACATCCAAGGTTTCATGAGAGGAGTCTACTCCCGCAGAGTAGTAAGTGACCCAGTGGTCCTCTATGGAAGCGAGAATGTCAAATAATCTACACCCACAAAAAAGGACAGGGTCATACGCATGTTTGCACCCACGCCAGGCAGATCGTATAGCACGGGGATATCATGCTTGCTGAGGATATCCTTGTCGCCGAAGCCCGACAACTCCAGGATTTGAGGTGTTTGGTATGTTCCTGGATAGTACTTTGGATGAGCAGTGCAAAACTAGAACGATAGGATTCCTCACCGGCTGATAGAATGACTTCCTTGTTAGCCTTCACGACTTTCAGCTCGTCATTCTTTTTGTATTCAACACCAACAGCTTTCAACTTCCCCGAAGCGGTTTTTTCGAAGAGAATGCGAGTGACGTGCGCCTCTGTGATAGCGGTGAGGTTGGTTCGGCCCTTGTTAGGCTCGTAGTACGCCTAACAGATGGTCAGTAGCAAATTATGTAGGTAGACACAATGCTTACTGTTGCAGCAAAGCTCCTCGTCCTGGTAACAGGATCAACTGCACCAGAGCCGATACATGCACCGGCAGCAGTCCCATTGCTCTATTGGTAATAATGAGATTCATCTCCTAAAAACGGTACACCCACATACGGAGTCAGGAATCATAGGCACCCCCAGCTCTACGAGGCCGTCAAAGAAATCGAAGTGTACGGGATTGGTGGGGCATAGAGCACGTTTGACTGGACCAGACGTTCCGTATGATTGCGTGTCTGCCAGTTTACACCTTGTAGCCTCTTCGGGATCGAAGCTAAACGTCTCGGACTTCTTGAAGTATTCAAGGAAAGAAGGCCAGTTCCATCCGGTATTTCCAAGTTTTTCAAAAGCTACAGGTGAACGACAATGTGAGAGTATTCCAAACAGAACTGTAGCTCAACTTACCATTGTACTCGACGGAAGATCCTCTGAATTAAATGTAAGTCGAAAGGAATGGCGTAGATGATTCACTAGACAGACCTTCCTGCCAACATAAAGTTGACCTACAGATAGCCGAAAGTAGTCGCGTCAATAACATGCCACACAGATGAAAGACAATAAAACGAACTCACAGCTGAACTTCCACCTATAGCTCTCCCTCTTCATTGTAATCAGCAAGACGCCTTTAACCCCAGCAACAACTCCTACCTGTGCAATGGCAACACTCGATCATTGACATGTTTCTGGGGGACGGAAGGAAATGCCCAATTGAGCTTCGGGTTCATCAAGTTCTTGGCCGCGAGACCTGGAATGAGGGTCTCCGGATTGTCGACAGTGTGATCCCCGGCCTCCAGGACACAAGCTGAGGTATTTGGATCCTCAGTAAGCCTGCTGGACACAACCAAGCCAGAAGAGCCTCCTCCAATGACAACATAGTCAAAGACTTGTTCAGTAGACATCGATGCAAATATGTTTAGGTATCAGACTTGGGGAGAAAAGGGTAGTGATGGAAAAGCTTGGTTATGGGAAGTTATTTATTCAGTTAAAGTCATGATGTGGACACTTCTATGAAGAGCGGATTTGGGCCCTACACTCGTCCGCCGATTCATGTCCAGATTGCAGAACCGTATTGATTTTGTGAATCATTCCATCAGAATGGAGTGAAAACGACCTTATCGTCCCAAGGCAACGGTGTTGCACACAATCTCAAGGTTAGCGGTACACTTTGAGATCTTGGACCAAGCATTGCATGGTGGCCGTGAGGGTACACTGAGTAAATACCCCGAGTCGACAATCACAGGTGCCCACATGTGCCGAGTGACTGAGTAACTTACCAATTTTCCAGTCACTCATCACGGTCCAGCGGCCCAAAGACCATATATTCCGACACAGTGAGAGAGATTATCCATTCTTTGTTTTTCTTCTGTTTTCATCTCATCCAGGACTTCCGATACGGAAGTCGAAAATCCAATGCCGCCTTCTCGTTTCCGCGGAGGCTTTGGGGTAAAACTAGCCATGATATCTAGTACTACTTCCGTGGCGACGTTTTCAAGATCTCGTCAGAACGAAGGATTCTATACTCTTGACATCTGGTTCCAACCAACGACATCATCCTGACATTCTCTGATCTTAGGCCATGCGTGTATAAGATGATGAATACTAAACACCAAGTACCAAAATGACCGAATCCGTCTCCTTATGCCAGCACCTTGACAGAGATCCTACATTCATGATAGGGAAGCTCAAAAATAGGCTCGACCCTTGTGAATCACCTAGGGTTGACCAAAGTCGCTCTCAATCTAGCCCACTTGAACGTTGCCAGGTTTCTTTCGGGGCCGGTCTTCTTCGTCTGTTCGTTGGCCTGTTCATGATTATAGCGGGACCTTTTCAGGGCTATTGACGGGTCCGAAAGGACAGTATGCTTTTACTTGTCCCTCAACTTCTATGCAATTGGCCTTCTCGAGCAATAGCGAATGCAGAGTTCTAGAGCTTTAGCGAAGTATTCATGGCTCATGCTTAGTCCACGTTGAAACCCGAAGGTATGTTAAGTAAGGTATGATGCCCTACGTCAAGAACGGATCATCTGAGTACTAACCATCTGGCATGGGGCATCCNACGCGAAAGTAAAAAGGTTCATCCCTTGGTTGCGGAAACAAGTATTCTCCATCGTCATCTTGTTTTAGGCACAGTCGATCTCTCATATCATCAGATCCGAAGTTTCTTTTGCTTCGTATCAATGTCTTCTTTAGGTTATTCTCCGTACTCCGGAGCAGGCATAAATACTCCCGGAAGGAGCATGTTACTGCTTCCTTCTGCCCTCTTTTGCTTTGATAATGGCTTCTGAACTTGCCGGCCTCGACCTCGCTGAAATGTGAGTACTGACAACGTCTCTCTCGCTTTTTATTAACGATGGACTATCCAGTAATGGACCTCTGGTAAGATCTAGATCCATCGAATCTGCCNGCATCTCTCACCTGCCTCATCAAAGTTTGTTGGGATTATCTTGAACTGGTGAATACGTCGATATTTTTTGGTGCTCCATGCTGAGGAAAAACATAGGATGTTCCTAGGATCTTTGGGTGTCCAGACTTGTACGCTTGTGTTCGTCTTCGCTGAATACCATATAGAACTTAGACACATAATCAGATACTTATGCCAACAACTGTCAGCGGGACCCGACAGCAGTCAAGGCCATAGGTTCGTTTTGTACATCACTCATGCTGTTTATAACACCGTCATCTCTTTTTTCAGTTGTTTTCATTATCCTTGCGGACTTAGCCCAGACGGGCGCGACAACAGACTATACATGGCGAATTCTTGTGTCAGGCTGGGGTGACATAGCGATCTTACAGCAGATCCCTCGTTCAGGAATCTCCTTGACCATTGTCAACCCTATAAGTAGGCAATCACCAATGTGTTCCTTCTAATATAACACTCATGTTTCGGATAGTTTCTGGCACCGTTCAATTATTCTTCGCCTGGCGCATTTGGAAGTTGAACACTATCCCATGGATGCGTTTTATGCCTTTCTTAATTGCTGCTGTATGTCCCCGGTATTAGATGAACATTCCCTAGCTGACCACCTGTGTAGGTTGCTCTTATGCAGGCAGCTGCTGCCTTTGCATTGACCGTAGAGGTTTGAATTTCAGCCCGTGGTATGCGCATTTATAAGCTCACTATCTTTTGACAGTTCCTGCGTAATTTCACTATTGATCAGCTATTCCGGAATCCATTCTTGGTCCAATCTGCTCGGGTACGCAGTCTATTAGTGTACGATTGTCTTAAACTGAACATATACAGGTCTGGCTAGCTGGCAATTTCGTCGCAGATATTCTCATTGCTGGCACCATGGCTTACCTTGTAAGTTTTTTACATGTTCCATAGTCAGACACTTATAAATGCATTGTCATAAAGTTACGGTCTGCTAAAGAACGTACGAACTCCAAGACCACCGAGAGTATGCTCACCAAGTTGACCGTCATTTCTATCCACACTGGTTTGATCACTGCTATCGGAGCGGGGCTGGATCTACTCTTCCTCTTGGTCTATCCGCAGGGCAACGAGCATCAGGCTCTGTACGTCGGTCTCCCTTGTTATGAAATGGCACTGACACTGTATTTCTGCCCCTTGCAGAGCCTATATTTTGGGAAAACTGTGCGTCTTGATGGGCTTTACTGCGTTGCGAGGTTTCTTAACTTGTGATCTTGTAGCTACTCGAATGTTCTCCTTGCCAACCTCAATGCTCGCAACAATCTCAAGAGTCATTCAGCTGGAGAGGTCCACACCTTCTCCAACTCGGGACGGGATACCCACGGAATCAGACTGGGTCAATTCGCCGCGAAGAGTGTGACTAGCTCAAGGCGAGACATTGAGGCCGGAGATCCTGGGTTCGTGCATGTCCGTACTGAAGTTCAACAAGACGCGGATGAAGGTGATAGCTATGAGGTAAATTTGATATTTACAATCGACTCCTTTGTGTTGACGCGTATATCCCTTTTCTTGCTGTAGATGGCAAAGCATAAGCCGGTATTCTAGCCCTGTTTATAGCATGGCAACGGACAATTTCTTTGATTTATTCTTTTATATTTCCTGGGATCGTTATAGGGCCTGATCCAGAGAGGAGACGTAGTGTATGTGTAGGAGGATGTATAGTACCCAGTAGGATATTCAAGTTGTACTCGGATTGTTTGGAACGCCCCAGAGGTCGGATGTGAACACAATGCCAGCATCATAATCATTTATTATAATGCCTATCGACATGTTGAATAGTCCCATCCTGAGGGTATATGTTTCGTAAGATCAGAATCAGCAGGCAGACTTTGGGCAGACTCTCGTTCTCTTTCGTTGCCCGCTACTTCCTATGATCCCGAGCGAGACAAAGTTGAATTGTTCTATCGGACTAAACATAAAACTACCATGTGATGACGACTACAGATTCCCTCCGCCATATCTTTGAGATTTTGAGCCCAATTTGAGCCCGCGGATGTTATTTCCCCAGGAACGGGTAACAACTGTGTATAGAACGCTCCAAATTCCTCAAGGAACACATTCAACAGATTAAATGTATAGAAGACCTGCTCCGGGCTAGATCTTCTGAGCATTGCTGCGAAGACATTTACTCAGATGGATCACAACTGAGGCTTCTGTTGTGAACGGGTGATTGCGAATCTAAATTCTACACAACTTCAAATAGACCATGAGCGAGCTATTTGCGGCGTCGGGTGGTGCATTCAGTCTCTGCAAATTCCCGATGCTGCTACAATTACTAATAGTATTACTAATAGGTATACTAGCAGTTCCCGTCAAATTGAAGCAGCCGAGCCTAATGTTGCCATTACCAACAAGGATGTCGAGGAGACCTTTTCCCTTGGTGCCTGCCGACTCTGGATTGTGGATGGCGAGTCTCACCTGAGGCCCCATTCTCTTGTTCTACAATGTGGCACACATACGTGTACATCTACCGAGAGCCGGACCATGGCAGAAAAGGGTTGTTAAGAATTCCAACTTTCATATCCATTAGCTATGCAACCATGCATCACTGAAGGGAACGGACCTGTATTTCCGACCTCCACCGATCCCACAAGCGGATCGGGCGATGAAGGCTGATAGGGCTACAAAATGCAAATGTAAGATGTCTACTAGAGTCAATGGGGTATGTCTGAATGCGTGAGAAAATGGATTGTAACCGTGCAGAGAAAAGATGAGAAACAAAGTTTATTTCTTCTGACCATACCGACTCTTCATTCGCAAAGTTTTTCCATAGAACCAGAAGATAAACGGTCTGATATCAAGACCGTCAGATACGAATATGAAGACCAAAGAGAAACTTACGCAGGAATTCCGATGGCTATGGACAGTCCTGCCAGGAGAGTATCTCCTTTTCCGTAGCCCAGCCTATCGTACATGCTTGGTGCGAATAACGGGAAAACAAAGCCAAAGATAGACCGTAAACAGGACACCCCTGCAAGAGCTATAAACGTAGGTGTTAGTAAGGCGAGAGCCATAAGACACAAGAGAATATACGCTTACCTGATGCAGCGTGCAGCGTAAAGGCATCCACAACATAGGTTTGCATGGACTGGAATGACAAAATCATCCCTGCTCCAACAAGACCGATACCGAAGTCGACGGCGATCCAATGTACGTGATATTCTGTTGTCCAGCCAGCTAAAAGCAGTCCGATAGGTACGATAATCGCGCCAGGAAGCATGGATGCTACGGCCAAACAGTCAGCGAAAAACATAAGAATGAGTTGGCGACAGAGCACGTACGAACACGGAACTCAGGTTGACCAACTCCGCCGTTTTTGTTCTTGAAATAGATGTAGACCCTGTCCAGTACCCTCGCATTTCCCTGCGAAGAAATTACCAGACCGATTCCCAAGGCGATGTAATGGAGGCCAGCGATTCCTGGTCGTTCATTGTAAACACCACCTTGACCGAAAATATGAGGAATCGTGGTCAAGAAGACTAACAAGAGGTCAGAAGACAGCATGTTATCTATGAGAAATATCACTTGCGATAGAAGATGCCGTATATTAGAGCCATATAAATTCCAATGACCTGGATGATAGGTTCGCACGCAAAGAGAGCGAACGGACGGACTAGTGCTTTCACCATCAGGCTTTCCATCTACGCGTCGAGAAATGTCAGTTGGGTACTGTAAAGTGCAGACACCAATTACTTACGTTCGTTCGTTGTTATTGTACACGGTCTGAATGTCCTTGATTGGACCTTTCTCGGGATCGAGTGTTGTCCTAATCCTTCCAGCCTTCCGCTCCAAAAGTAACGGGGCGTATGCTAAACGTTCTCGTGAGTTTAAGCTAACGAGAACATGAGAAGGGAGACATACATTCCCGAAGGTAATACATCCCTAACACTTGGATACCTATATTTAAAATGGAGGTGGACCAAAAAACCCATCTCCAGGTCGTCTTTTCGGCAATCCATCCACCAGCGACTGGTCCTAAAACTGGTCCTAGTAGGGGTGCCATGGAGTATATAGCTATGGCTTTTCCACGCTCTTCGGGTCGCCATATGTCGCCTAGAGCACCAGCACCCACTGATTGAGGTGCACTTCCTCCGAGACCGGCCATGAAACGGAAGACAATGAGTTGAGTCTCATTCTTCGCGAAACCGCAGGCAAGATTCCACACTACCAAGGTAGTTAATACCCATGCTTAGTAGGAGAAGGAGCGAAATAGCCTACCAAAAANGAAAGCATTTGCCAATTGCATCACTCGCGACCGACCATAAAGCTCACTCATCGGACCTAATAACTACCGCTGGACGTCAGTAAGAGTCCTCCAACCAGCCGTCCAACGCACCAATGGTCCCAGAGCAAATGCTAACACAAATACCGACACGCACAAAGCCTTAATTACCGAATTGGTGATACCAAATTCATCTGCTACACTCTGAATTGCTGGTGCAACCATCGACGACGCAATAGGGCTGATGAATGTGAATGCAGATACCATTAGAGTCGCTGACCATTTCTTCTTATATGACCAGCTGCAAAGTTGATGAAAAACGATGTATACCGGGGAACACAATGACAATGCTCACTTCTTCGGGTTCTCTGGATCATCTGGACCATCCCAATCTACCACCAAGACGTCCTTATTCTCTGCTTCAACGTGGGTATTTACCATACTCGTTTCGTCCTCGCCCTTAGACTCTGGCCGTTTCTCACTGAGTTGAGAATCCATGAATGGTGTTTAGACATGTCGAAGCTTTGGGGCGATATATATAGATAGATTTTCAATTGACCGGATGGCTACCGTCCAAAGTCATTGCTGATGAGCGTCATGGATGTGATCCACCTGCGTAATGCCAGCCACGTAAATATTTCGGACCCGCGTGCGAACGGCTCGATGGTCGGTGGCGTTCAGACTTCACACCCCACGAGAAATCAGGTCAAAGATAGCAGTACAATCTCAAGGAGAGACTACGTTCCAGAGTGGGACATTCCTCTGTAGCTATGTCTCAGTGCAGGAAGGAAATTTTGCCGAAAATAAGGAGCTACGCACCAATCCCGAATGTCTTCTGCATAGTCTCGCTCATACTACCCTGATGCCAGGGTTCAAATTTTGAATTGTCCAGCATTGACACCTTTTGTCTTTGGAACAGTGTTTGTGGAGTAAGGAGAGCTCATGCTAATGGCACTCCTGACGAATATGTACAACTGTGGGCGGGCTACGCCCTTTGCCAGAACGAAGAAATACTAGGGATTAGAAGTCCTCATCGTCTCTGAGATGGATATCTGACTCGTGTGGATGGTGGTGGTAAGAGGACAACGGTGAGATGCGGATGCAGGCGAGAGCGGAAAAGCACGCAAGATCACGCTAAGGAACACCGCCACAGACCAACACTCATGCGGACCATTGAAGCGCTCAGAGTTCTCAAAAACATGGCTGAAAAGTACTGAATTCATAACACGCGTATACGAAGCCAGAAGGAGTAGATGTATTTTCACGGGGGGAAATGAATTCATAACGAATCCCGGATTTGCACTGACTCATCGATCAACATCCCACGGAAGTAAAAATTGTATTCCCGACGGAAATTGAACCTGTATGTCGACGACCATGTTCATCCCCCAACCCTTCATAAAATATAGATGTATACTTGAACTACACTCCTTCCCGAAACTCTCTAGCCCGCCATACTACACAACTCCCTTAGAATTACATCTCGCAATGACAACGGAACATCTCACCGGTGTGGCGGTTGTTATTGTTCCATATCAGGCCATGTAATTGTCTTGTTCTGTGTGGCGTGCACTCTGGACCCACAGATATGGTTGTCGTTGTTTTGTTTTTTTGGTCTTCTGACTGAGGCGCCCATTGTTTTCCGGGACCGACAGACTATAAAGTGTCCAAATATCAAGTCACTTCTTTTTCCTTCTTTTCCCTTTACTACCACAACTCCAGCACTGCTATCAGCCACACCTGGAACGCTAACCCTTGAATTCTGATTGAGACAAAAAGAGGATGTCTACACCACTAGTAGATGTCTTCGTTAATAACCCCCTTGCAAGAGGGGGAGACATGCTTGCCGCTATTGCAATGCAGGTTACGACTTTCGTATCGATGCTATTTTGGAGGAACATGGGCTCCAATGACCCTTCAACGATTTATGACGAGCGCAACTATTCAGAAATGAGCCCCCACCTCCAGGTAAGCTCCGCCACACTCCCTCTCCTTGTTCTTTCTCATACCCACTCCGTTTCTGTGTAGGTCCCCAACATCCGCCACACTATCAAATATGCATTCTTCAAGCTCGTCGACAGCGTCCTTCCGGCATCGGCTTGGACCAAACAGCCTACTATTCCAGTTCATGTTCGTGCCCTATTCTTTTCGTAGTAACCTAAGCCACAGCTTAACAAGAACCTTCAGCCCCCCATCTTTGTCTTCGGCCCTACACCCCAACAAATTGTAAACTATGCAGGTCAACATCTTCCCCTAGTCTGGTGGAGATCAAGCTTCAAAGTCTTCCGAATGCTTGTTCCGGGATGGATTGTGAAGGTATGCTGTTGATTTGTGTCCGCCACGAATGGACATGGACATTAATTTGTGGATTGTTTTAGTGTTTCACCATTCTCATTAGGCTGATTTGGAGTTTTGTGCTCGCTTTAGCTTCAAATGTACGCTTCCTCTGCTGCCGGCCCGTCATAATCTAACATGAGAGAGCAGATCATAAATATTCTCTCCCCATTCATCCCCTCGACAAAGCCTGATCCCAGATCTGTCCAAGAAGTAAGTCTCTCTGCCCCCTCACTCCATTACCTCAACTCAACTTCACCTGAAATAGTACATCATTCTGTTCGGCTATCGAATCAAGCTCCCTCCAACCGACGTCCTCTTCCTCGTATTCCTCGTATACATGGCATTCTTGCATATCGTGGTCTTGAGGTACATGCTCGCCACACCTACTACGACAACCAAAGTGATCATCCTCCGCTCTCACTCGAAGAAGGAAAAGGCAAAAGCGAACAAGGTACCACTGCCTATTCGGTCTTTTGAGGCGATGGAAGTACAAACAGACTCGGAGATGAACATTCGTCGTTTGGACTCAAGCACCCAGACTGACGCGGTTGCCAAGGCCTCGTGGGGGATGCAAACGGAATCGAGCGGAGTTTCTTCGTCGACGCAGACAGAAATTAGTGTAGTTTGCTCGGCCACGCAGACCGAACACAACGCATCGTCCCCTGCCACCCAATCCAGCCAACGGATATACAATGCCTCTTCTTCCATGCAAACCAGCCCCGAACGTTCTACTCCGCCCACGAAACYGGGTTTTCGTCCAACTGGCGCTGCCGAAACAGCGGCGTCTGACTCTCAATGCTCGGCCAACACCACCTCACCTGAGATTTCTTCCAACTCAACAGGTCAGATTGTCGAAGTTTCTTTTGTTGGGATGCATACTTATGAAATGATATGTAAAGACGACAACGGTTTGAACATTGGAACTCAAAACGCACCACAAACAGGATGGAGCTCTTCTCTGGCTGATGCTGCCGAAACAGCGGCGTCAGAGAAATCCGGGAATCGACGCTCGTCTTCTACTACCTCCAATACATCAACGACAGAGTCCTCTTCCGACACAAAAGGTAAGTTTCTGGGATGTAATACAAAGTGTGGCTAATAATTTTGGTGTGGTGTAGGAGATGGCACTGATATCATGGATGAGACGGACAAGGAACGGGGAGCTGTGGGACTAGACGAAGGTCAGTTCTATTCGATTCTTTTCTTGAAGGGCGATGGCTCATGTGAAGGTGTCGTGGTATAGAATCAAGTAAGGCTGCAGCAATTCCAGCCAAGTCGAGTACCGCTCAAACCACCAGTTCGCCCAAACAATGTAATGAAAAATTGAGAACGGAAGAGAAAGGGGTTGAATCAGGCAAAGGTTAGTTTGAACCATTCTCTCTATGGAGACGAGCTCCAGATCTGAACCAGCCCCAAAGCCATGGGCTCTTCAGATGCCAAAGGAAAACAACCCATTGCCTCTGGGAAAACAGAGGAGACACAACCCAGCAGCAGCAGTGGAGGCCGTAGAAACCACTCCCCACGAACCAAAGCCGATAACAGCTCCCGGGGAGGTCGTCGAGCGCATCCTCTCCCTCCCCGGCCACCTTCCCCAGTAGTGCCACTTGAGTGGGCGGAGGAGCACGATGGCGAGGAATTACCTGATTTATCAGATTGGGCTTCTACGGGAGCCAGTAACAGCAGCGCTTTGCCTAGCTCCTCTTCTTCAGGTGGTCGGACAAGCCCCGAACCTGATCCTACTTCGCAGGCCCAAAAAGGAATGTCGACGATACCAAGCTTAGGATCGGATAATGAAAAACACGCAAGTGCAGAGGGTACAGGGACAGATGATGGTGGAGGGTGGACTCCGGCGACGACGAAAAAGAAAAATCCCCCATACCGGCTGCAACATGCAAAAGCACCTACTTCGTCAAAATGGAATGCCAACAGAAGCGCGAGAGGGGAGGATAGGTGAGGACTGAGCTCATTCCAGATCTGCCGTTCATATAAGTATCCAAAAGCTGTGATTTATCGTATTGTCCTGTAGTTTTTGCTTTTCTGTTATAAGTATGTATACCCGTATTAGTTAGATGATCGTGTTTTGTAGTCTGCTTTTTATTGCTATTCTAGAAATCATAAGATTGGCCGAATTATGATATGAGCGAGTCTGAGCGACTCAGAACTTTGAACGTTATTGACACACAGCATTATGTACAGAACCACCAAACGCTATTGACCCAGCACTTTGTCCGGGTCACGCGCAAATTCTCATCACGTGCATCCGGAAACTCGGTTGAGTGATCTCCGTCGTCGGCATCGTTTGCGATGATGGCAAGCTTTTCCCCCATCCTCAACCATCATTATTACCTATAATACAATATAATACACCTTTAAAGTGTCCGAGGAGTGATGCTGCAAGCATAGAGGTCTGTCCTCCCAAATTGTTGCTTGATTTGGCGGAATCATCCGCATTAGGCAGGTGTCTGGGCGGGATTGATGGCATGATGCGGACATATCGGCTCAGCCCGGGGCTGAAGAAATGTAAGATAAATCGGGTTTAAAGATTTGTTTACACAAGTCTAATCAACGTGTAAGTACAGAGTGCTCACTCAATGACATCTAGCGCACTCACAGCATCTCCACCGCACAGGTCGTAAGTGAGATGCGAGTGTCCACTAGCCATGGCGAAATCGGCTACGTGGATGCGCTCCAGTGAGTCCATCGCGTCATCTCTGGTTTTGGCACAGAGCCCTGACCAAACCTCCACCTTCTAAGGTCGAAAGTGAGGTGTCGCGTCCTCGTGAGACGGTTGACTCCAGCTCTTGCCGCGCTGAGTCGGCGGCCCGTGCTCGTGCTCGCAGGGTCTGTGCGCATTTTAGTATGTCTCATATTTGTGTACATCCTTATATAGACCTGGCGGACAAGAGCGGCTCTTCAGCTTCTGCCCTCGTCCTGCCAGGTATGGTACAGTCTTACATATATGTACAATCACTTATCTTCTGCCCTCATTCGGCTAGTGATATCTTCATCTTAGTATTGAATGAATTCCATCTAAATCTCATTTATTATGACTGATGAAGGACCACCAGTCTCCAACGCCTCCTTCAATGCAGATGAGGTCAAGTATCTCGAATCTGTTGTTGAGCGCTACACGAAGGAAGAAAGTTCACGAATCGAGCCATTTCCGCTCTCGCAGCCTATGTGGCAACCATCTGCTCAAACCGCAACATCACAAACAAACCTTCCTACCTTCACCCCTATCTCGAGCAACTTGACTCACACGACCGAGAGCGCGAGGAAGCGGNCCAAACGAGGCTCTGGAGGCCAACAGCGACCTGACGAGGGGGTGGAAGAAGCAGAAGATGATGAACCCGGTGAGAGGAGAGTCCCTCTTGGACCGTCTGGGGTTGGCAACCCAGAACGATTCCAACGAGACATCTCTCCAGTCCCGCTTGACAAGTCCTCCAAGGTTCCCATCGATAAGTCCATATTCCCTTGGAAGAACAATGAATTCCTTCAATCCATCGTCCTCTCCCCGGAACATGTCCACCTCCGTGCACAAATTGAAAACTTCTCCCGAGACCCGAAGGAAGCTCTCCGAGAAATTTCAACCGCGTTTGGTGCACCATCCTTCCTGCGCAGCCAGTGGAAGAATGTCATCGGCGATGGATATGTTGACTTTGACGACATCATCAGTGCTGAATTCGCCACTGACGCAGAAGCCAGCAGCTCTCACCTCATTGCTGAAGGAGTCACCTTCGAGCTGCAGAAACCTAAGGCCACTACCAAAGTCAAAACTCACGGCCAGTGGATTACAGCCTTCCACAGATATGAAGACGCATCAAACTTCGCCTTCCAAGGCCGAGGGAAGGAGTTTCGCAGCTACGAGAACCACATCAACAACTATTTCCGCGCCTATGACATTGGCTTACACTACCGGGTCATCAACTATGATCGCGCCGTTCGTAACTTCGTCGGTCAGCGCCGCGACGTCCTCCTTGACGAGTTCGAGAAGTTTGCCCATATCAAAATTGCACACCTCGAGGCAGGGGGTGTTGCCGTTGCCGCATCTCACACCAGCCAGCCATCAAATGAACGCAAGCGCAAACGGGCAGAGTATGACGAAATCTGCAAGAACTGGAATCGCGGCAGGTGTAGCTTCACCGAATGTGTCTACAAGCACATCTGCAAACGCTGCTGCTCTTCCGAGCACTCTATGCAGAAATGCCCCAAGCGTCCTAACTGAGGATGGAAGCGGGGGGACTGGCCGTTGGAGCAATTTCTCCCAGTTCTCTCGTGCTGTGGCGGGTCGAGAAGAGTTGTTGATGAGTCGGGAAGATGAGGAGGTGGAGGATGATAGGTTGGAGGAAGATGATGATGGAGGTTTTTTGCCGAAATACCTCCGTGGAATGGGTTGGCGAGGACGTAGCGAGGGGTCAAGCAGTCGAACGGCATGGTTTACAGAAGTCGACAGCCCATTACCTCGACCACCTGCCAAGGAATATGAGAACACTGACGCAGTTAATACGATTGCATCCAACCCCCACCTGTTCCATGTTCCTCAAGTCATTCATGTTGAGCGTTTTGAGAAACTACTCACTCGTCATCCAAACCCTACATTCGTCAATTCTGTGATGGTGGCACTGCGTGAAGGATTTTGGCCATGGGCAGACACAAAACATGATGATGGTTACCCACTCACCTGGGATAATTCTTGGGCACCCCCGGCGTCGAAACGGGAACAAGACTTTCTCTCTGCACAATGTGACATTGAGATAGAGAAAGGTCGTTTCTCTGCAACGTTTGGTCCTGAATTGCTCCCTGGAATGTACAGCACACCGGTGCTTGCTGTACCCAAGCCTCACTCTGATGACCTTCGCCTGGTCTCTCATCAGAGTTGTGGTCCTTTCTCCCCAAACACTATGATTGATCGCTCACAAACTATGGGTCCGAGATTGGACACAATGAAAGAGCTTATCCCTGTGTTGCTGAAGTATCGTCGACTCCATGGTCGAGACGTTCGTCTGGTCATGATCAAGTCTGACGTCTCTGAAGCCTTCCGATTGACGAGTGTCCATCCCATGTGGCAGTTGAAGCAGATTACGACGACAAATCTCCCCACCAGAGAAGAAGTTGAAAGGGGAGTGGATCGTGGGCCAGTACAAAGGAATGTTGACTGGTGTAGTAGCTTTGGTAGTCGCGCGTCACCGCGGAATTGGGCATCAGTCATGGGCTTAGTCATCTGGATCGCGATTTCGGTCAAGCTCCTTGCTGACCTCTTTTGCTATGTTGACGACACCTTCGGCTGGGAAATTGAAGGACGTATGCTCTATTATCCCCCTTACAAGCGATCATTCCCAGCCAAACAGACTCAACTTCTCCTGTTGTGGGACTTCCTTGGTATTCCTCATCGGGAAAGAAAGCAACTTTACGGCGAAGTGCTGCCAATCATTGGCTTTGAAGTAGACCCCAATGCAATGACAGTAACACTTCCTCCCGACTCGAAAGCAGATCTGGTGAGATCTGTCAAGGAGTTCATCAACTCTCCCTCACGCAGACGGACACTATATGAGTTTGAATCATTGACAGGGTGGATTAACTGGTCCCTGAACGTTTTCCCCCTCCTTCGTCCTGGTCTCTGCAACATGTATGCGAAGATGGCTGGTAAATCACAATCTCATGCTGCCATCTACCTTAATAGAGCCATCCACGAGGATCTGTCCTGGTTCCTTCAACATGTCGAGGCCTCACAAGGCATACTGTTGTTTGACGCCGCTGATTGGAACCCTCTCACAGAAACAGATATGACTATCTATTGTGATGCGTCATTGGAAGGGATGGGTTTCTGGATTCCCGAGCTGCTGCTGGGTTTCTACGCCCNGGTTCCTGGGGACCCTCCTAAAGATACTATTTTCTTTTTCGAAGCACTATGTGTGGTGGCGGCGATCCGGTGTCAGTTCAGTTCAAGTTTAGAACTAGGATCTACCGGAACAGACGTTAGTTTGGGTAGTGATCCTTGAGATTAGCCGTGCGAGCGGGCAGGCTAAGTTCGTAGTAATTGGCCGGGGTTCCAATCACTAGAACTACTGTAGAGTAAGTTGAATTCCTACGTCTACTGCGAAAAGGAAAGGGTGATATGTCGGAGTGTAATTACTAGAAACGCAACTACCAGGTGGGTAATGAGAGTGCGATAGAAACCTTGGGGAAAGAGGAGGCGGAATAAGGCAGCAAAGGTAGATTCACGTGTAGCGTACTTGATGGCAAGGTGGTTCTCCTTGGTTGAACTGCTTATGCGACTGGCTGTGGATTCCTTCGTGGAATATGAAACTGCGAGATGGTTTTCCTCTGTTGAGTCAAACACTATTGGTAGCGAGGACACGACTAATTCCGTCGTGGAATATGAAACACCTGTARGATTCCTTCGTGGAATAGCCTACTGAAACTGTAGCGAGGACACTACTAATTCCTTCGTGGAATATGAAACACCTGTAGGATTCCTTCGTGGAATAACCTACTGAGACTGTGTTACCGAGCTGACTTTATATGGTGAGTGATGTGGCGTGAGGCGAATGAACAAGTTCACTAGGCAACTATTGTTACTTGAGTACGGTCCAGCGCACTAAGCAATTGGGATAGTTACTTACTGGGAGAGAGAGAGTAGAGTCTTAACCTAGCTCTGAGGGAGTGTAAGAGTTGACTTCAGAGTGTGATGGGAATGTGGGAAGCGGAATGTGTGAGCTCTGAAGTTTACTGCAAAAAGGGACCTGATTCTATTGCCTAATTTGGGACTGCTTATATACTACATGGGGTTGTAACTACGGGACAGCCTGCGCATAGGATTTCATATAGAAATAGGATGCTATGCCCCTTTATTGCTATAGTATGTGGGGCTACGCATGCGTCATGGTAACTGTAACTACGTCCCAACTCCTTTGAGAATGACTCTTCGTTGTGTTGACCACCTAATGTGTAAGCTGTACCCCTTACTGACTTTATCTGCTGAGTTAAGACTGCTAATGACTGCCATGTTCAGGTTAAGAACAGAGTTAAAACCTGACATCCGCGGGGAACGATATGCAACCGTCCTCGGTTGACGTCTGTTCCTTGTGAATGCTCTGAATTGTTAATGACCCTGGATGTCAAGGAACTAGCAACGTAGCAAGTAAGTCCAAGTTCATTTGTTAGGTAGGTGTAAAGTTGCATAGGTGAAAGCAGGGGAAAAGCAAATAACAACAATATCATAGCCCATGGGACAGCAGGAGTAGAAGTGCGTAAGTAAAAGATGGAGAGCAGGGAAAGAAATGAAAAAAAGGATGACATCAACAAGTATCATATCAAGCCAAGAGCGAACAATCTGTTTCTACTTCTAATACACCGTCCCAGTTGATTTCCGCCGAGGGAGCACAGTATCCTACGGGTATCTCATAATAACTGGCATGCTCTGAAAGGAGGGGCTGGCGAGCTGCACGGTGAGCCTGGACTTGCTGCCAAAGCTTTAGAAGAGGTGCTGGAAGCCAGCGAAGGTGACTGGGTGAGTAAAGGTAGATAGCTACATCCCGTCCCACACGGGAGGTGGTGAAATGACGGAGGGTGGCCTTGGACGCGGGAAATAGCCGGCGATGAATATGAGGTATACGGAGTGCGAGGACCCGTTCCGTTCCAGATAAAATGAAATGATGTGGGAATAGGAATAGCTTAAGGCACTGCTGTGTTGATAGAAGGCATCCCGGAGCCTTTCGCTCCGCCCATACAGCCACATAACCATCCTGTGATGTTCCCCAGTCGAAGAGACCTGCGATGACATAAGGATATGGGCCGATTCCAGCTCCATGGAATAGGCTTCCATTCTGCAAGTACGGCGGTCGGTTTTCGTGGTAGTGAGGTGAATAGATGAATACCGGCAAGTGAGGGATGTTCCCGCTTAGGCAGGTCGAGAAACTGCCTTTGAGCTGGATGGCTTGGCTGTGTGTATAGTTGTGACAGATTTCGTTGAAGACCGGACGATGGTTACTGTCTAGGAATGAAAGGAAGGAAAGAGGATCAAGTACGGATGTTGAATGGTAGGAGGTGCTGACAGATTCCTGCGAGTTGCTGTCTGTGTGGGTAGTGGAAGCCGTGGTAGTACAAATGCAAGAACTTGCCACGCTGTAAGCAGCAGGAGGGTTGGTGACCTCAGTGTTGGAAAATGTATGGGAATTGCCGAAAGTAGGTGATGGAGAAATGACTGTGATTGAAGGGGAAGCGATCATACGTTCACTTGGTGAAATGGTAGGCTCTGGAAAAGATGCCGAGTGATAAAGGGAGGAATAGTAATGTTGGAGATGAGTTGCAGAGTAAGCAGGTGGAGGGGCCACGGGAAGGTCAAGTTGCGCTAGCGCGGCTTGGTTGACCATGAAAGCAAGAGGAGAAGGATAGTGGATGTTAAGCGAAGAAATTGTGCCCTTACTATATATGCTTCTGGGCCAGGAACAAGGGTTGTTCCAGGTTTGGGTGTGCGTGCGAACATAAGTTGGAGCTCAGGTGGACGGGAAAGTGGTTATATCCTTTCTGGAAAGTGTTTCCACGTATCTATCCAAAGACAGCAGGAGTATCGCTTTCACTATCATATGTTGGTCGGGCTGGTGACTCAGTTTCAGACTCAGCGTCGGAACTATCCGTGACTATAGTAGCCTCTTGTAAGGTCTGCCGTTGATCGGGATTCATGAACCAATGCTGTCGAGAGATGTAGGGGATTAACCGGAAAGCCGCAACCCGCGTCTTTTTCTCTGTTCCATCTACTTCACGAAGAACATAAGCTTCGCCTCTAGTTTTTCGGACAACCACGAAGGGTCCGAAATACCTAGGGCGAACCTTTTTCTTAGCGAGGGATTGCTCAATGATAACATTTCGACACAACACCATATCCCCTTCCTTGAAGTCACTGCGCATCAATCGGTGATAGAATCGCTTCTCGAATTGTCTCTTTGAGGCAAATCGAGATTCGTGCAATGTTTCGGCTGCCGTCTGGATATCCTTGGGGTGCTGCTGTAGTTGGCGTATACGCGCGGCCAGTAGGTCTGCTGTGTCCATATCTTTCTTGAATGTTTCTCCCACAAATGTAGCTTCCATTAAGTCCATAGGAAGGACAGGCTCTGTTCCATGTAGCAAGTAGTAAGGGGAGAACCCGGTAACTTTATTGACTGTAACTCGATCTGCAAAAACTGCCGCCGCCAGATTGGCTGACCAATTTCTCAAATTTCCAGAGGCAGCTCGAATCAGGGCTTCACGGAGTATAAAGTGTCCTCTTTCTACCACTCCATTAGCTGCGG
This sequence comes from Chondrostereum purpureum, assembly GCA_004354395.1. Lineage (NCBI taxonomy): Eukaryota > Fungi > Basidiomycota > Agaricomycetes > Agaricales > Cyphellaceae > Chondrostereum > Chondrostereum purpureum. The sequence continues at coordinate 2,005 of LBLO01000289.1, read as the reverse complement.
AGTTGTATTTGGAAATTCGGATATGGGGTATACCTAAGCGGCGAACTAGTAGTTCAAATGCCTTTCGTGTTTCGGCTCCATTGTCTGTAACAATATTCTGTGGGCAGCCATACCGGCAGATAATTTGTTCCCACAGAAAGTTGGCCACAGCTTCTGAGGTTGCCTTTCGTAAGGCGCGTGCCTCTGTGATTCCTGACAAGTCATCTTTGGCCACAATGATGTATCGATACCCTTTAGAGTCAAGGGGCATGTACATAATGTCTAGATAGACTTTCTGGAATATGGCAGTTGGCTTGGAGATAGTGGGAGGCTTCTTGACTTTCTTGAGACTGCGTACTTGACATTCATGGCAACTCTGCACATGGTGCCTTACATCTGCGCGCATGTAAGGCCAGTAAAATCGTTGTTTAAGGGCCTTGTATACAGTGTCAATGCCTCGGTGGCCCATATTGTCATGTGCTTCAGTGAGAACTCGTATCTTCTGGTCAGGATCAGTGACAACTACCAATGGATTCCCTTCCTGGTTTTCTTTGAGAAGTCGGTCATCCTGAAGTAAAAATTTGATAGCTTTCTTCAAGAATCGAGTCTTTCGCTGTATAGTAGGAAATAAGGGAGTCTCTAAAGTATATAGGAAATGGCGGATATCCTTGAGCTCTGTATCTGCTCCTTGCGTGTAAGAGCACAGGAAGGAAGTTCAAATGTATCATAGGAAGGAAGAGGGGGTGAGAAGCGTAGAGGACTGGAGGGTGATGAGGGGGAAGGGCTAGCCGGTATCTTACTGGTAGCAAGATAAGATTGTAATGGTGGTTGTTTCCTTGCTATATGCAAGGCAATGTTATCTAACCAGGAGTCATCCTCACTTTCTGCTGAGGAATCACTGCTGGCTCGGGGGCGTCGAGAGAGAGCATCAGCCCATGAAATCGTGTGGCGGGAATGTGCTGGAGCTCAAAGTCAAAGAGTTTTATACCTTGGATCCACCTATTGATAGTGGCATTAGGCTGGAGATCTGGTTCATTGAGCATTCCTTTGATATATTGTGCATCCACTTCTACTCGTAGTTTCTTTACACCAATAATGTAGAAACGCCAGTGTCTCAAGGCCCTGTATAACCCGAAAAGTTCTAACTTTGGCTGAGAGTAGCGACTTTCCCGTTCAGTCATAGGAATAGATCCAAAGCGAGCATGACGACGTTTTCCATTCTCATCTTCCTGTGAGAGAATAATGCCCGTGGCGTACTTGGAGGAGTCAACAGAAAGAATCACTGGGGAATCAGAGTGGTAATCAATAGGTCGGAGAGCAGGTGCCCTAGTAACTAACTCCTTGATAGTCTGGAAAGATTTTTCTTGCTCTTCCCCCCAGTGCCATTCTTTCCCAATATGGTATAACTCGCTCAGAGGGCGCACTAATTGAGAGTAGTTCCGAATCCATATGCGGACAGTGCCACAAAGTCCTAGAAACTGGCGGACTTCTTTGGGTGTGCTGAGAGCAGGCCAGGACAAGATTTTGTCAACCTTCCCTTTGTCAGGTGCTCGTCCTTGCGAGTTGCATGTTTGCCCAATTATTAAGACTTCTGGCTGACAGATCTGGGCTTTATGCCCTGAGAATGTAGCTCCGGAACATTTGATGCGGTGCATAATGCGATGTACATCTATTGCATGTTCCCAGATGAACTGTCGTATTCCAGGATTTTCTTTTAGCACTGCGGGCTTTCCTGCTTCATCGAGATACTGTGACTTAGGTCCCTTGATGGCTAAGTCATCAATAAAGATATTGGCACATCCGGGGATTTCTTCTTGCAAGATAAACACCATACTCTTCTGAAACTCTGCTGGCGAGTTGGTAAAACCTGTAGGAAGGGCTGTAATTTGCAAGAGGCCTAAGGGTGTCATGAAGGCGGTGAATTCTCTACTACGAATGTCGAGTTTTCTGGCATCAAAACCCCAGAACAGATCAAATACTGTATAGCAGAAACAAGAAGCAAAAAAAAAAAAAAAAAAAAAAGTTC